>VUQR01018290.1:18077-35965 GCA_015108515.1 Hemichromis elongatus | reverse complement strand
GTAATGGTTTCATTGTATCTGTGTCCATTAAAGGAACCTGGATATTAGGACTGTTCGCTATAACGATATATATCGGATGACGATAGAAAAACGTCCATCGTTTCATATTTCGCTATCGTTTGTTTCGTTGTGTCGCAAAATAAACTGTTTACGGCAATGTTTTCTCATCGTTTTGGTCACTGTAGAATTTCTTAAAGTTCTCGCTTTCTCTTATATTTAAAATAACCACACTACGCACGGACAAGTGACTGTTTTTAAGCGTTATCGTTGACAGCAACAACGACGGTAAAAACATCGCGTAGCTCTGATGTCCGCTTGTTTACTTTCCACATAAAACTTTCACAATAAAGCAAAAGATCCTGTTGAGACTTTTCAAAATAAATGGAATCACGTGAAGAGTGGTTATGGACGAGAAGCAAAAAAGAGCCGTCAGGTGCTAAAATATAAACCTTAGAACAGGCTTTTCCCCGCAGCACGCCGTTTAATATACAAAAATAATTGCGTCCGTTTCAACATGTAACATAAGTATGCAACCTATGTAACTCCAGGTACACGACGCCCAGCTGAAAACACTTCAAGCAATTTGAGTTGCCCCAGATTCAGAATTTACAGAAATTGTAAAAGTTTTGTTTTGTTATATATGTCGCTGTCGGGACGATAGATGCCTTTTATCAGGATATAAGATTTTGGGCATATCGCACAGCCCTAAGAACTTCTCATTTTTGATTTTTTTAATTTAAATGAAAAAAAAAAAGGAGTGGTGATTATCTAACTATTCACTGAATACAAAGAAAATGTACGATATCGTGATATCGGGATATGAGATTTTAGTCATATCGCACAGTCCTAGCGGCAAATGTTTCAAAGACTTTGATTTAAGGAAATTTATGAGTGATTAAACAGTGGTAACATCTAAACACATGTTTTGTCTTTCCGCATGTTTTGGATATTTTGGTGAGGCAGGTTGATGAGGTGCATGTCTGCGCATTTAGAAACCTTGTTATTTTCTATTCTTAGCTAAACAGAACTCATCATCGTCCAGCATGCGAAAGGTTGGCTCTTTGATTTGATGGAGGCAGTTCTGCGAAAGTGAGAGTTGGATAAACAGTCTTGCGAGGGCTCTCTGTGGCAAAGAGGGCAGGAAATACAAAGCAACCCACATATAACATGAATACGCTTTGGAGCAGTCGCATCTCGAATTCAATGAAGGCACGCAGTTATCCGGAAACTCTATGGCTACGTTTTCCTCTTTGAAGAGCGAGTCAGCAGAAAGTTTAAAAAAGCCTGGAAAGGATGGCACAGAGGAGCAGTAACCACACCATCTGAATGTTGTTGGGGGATGGGCAGGTGATTTATCTGACCCCAAATGCCTTTTGTCCACTTTGCGAATGTGCAAAAACTCTTAGCTCAGCGCCATGCCATCTAGCTCAGACTCGCCTTTTATAATGTGCTGTTATCCTCTGAAAAACCTGCTTTCCTTCATTCACCGCACATTAGTTTCCTCTGCGAACATGTGCCGTTCTCTTCTTGTCGACGCCGCTGTAGCTGGGCAGAGTGTGATAAGAGCCATGGGAGTTCTATCTTGACTCCTCAGCTCATTCTGCAGATAACTGAAACTGGATTGGCATTGTGTTTCTGGGCTGTGTGCGCATACAGTAAGCGCAGTGTTTGTGTGTGTGTGTGTGTGTGAGAATCACCCGATCCATGGTGGGATTTCATTATACATATCTTTCAGCGGCATGGATGCAGAATGTATAATTCATACCTGTGACTGGGCCTAGAAAGGGATGCGTGCCTGCATGCTTTCCCTTCAGATCCCTACACTTCAACCTGTCAAGTGAGACCATTCATTTACAGTAAGCAAGTGTCAGCCCCACTCATGTCTCATATTGAGTCAGTGATTGTTGAATCAGCCCTCCTCCCTTTCTGACACCTCTGACTCCCATGCCAGGATGACTAGCTTTCTCTTAATGATTAGATTACGTCACGGACCTGCTGCCGCACCGTGCCAAACTATGAAGTGACAAAGAAGGGCTCCTGATTTGCGCAACTTCTCGCTCCTTGGCTTGTGACTCATTGGTGAGTCATGGCAACAGGCAAAGGGGCTGTAAACGCACCCCCATGCATGTTCACACACATACCCTCGAGCTTGTACACATGGTTCTGACAAGCCAATACATTCTCTGTTGTTCCCGATAGTGCGTGCGTGTTTTGTTTTGCCTGAATGCACCAAAGATGCAATATTTCTGTCCTTCCACTCTATCGTAGTGCCTGAGTACATAGAGAAACGCACAACATTATTAATAATAATCATCACCGGTGTAATAGAGTTTGTCTTTTTCAGATAAAGCAGAGTAAGTAATTGTTAACACTCACCGCATTCCAATTAATGTTTTGTTGACTCAGTTTTGATTAGATAAGGTCAAGCATAATAATGAAAACTTTTTATATTCGTGGTAAATTAGATTTAGGTACTCAACCAACAGAGGGCAATGCAACCCTTTACCATGAGGAATTAATCATATTAGGGTTTCTATGTGTGAATTCATGTGGCAAGCCCCATTGGTGATCTAATTATATAATAAGCCTTTTAAGAAAAGATGTTTGCTACTTGATTGATGCTGCCTATTTATTGATTGACTCATCAGTATTCTATATTTCAAATATCGGAGTTTGGGAGAGTGGGCGATAATGGCATTTCCATTTTAATACCTCATAACGTTTCCTCTGTCTCCATGCAGTGTTGAATTCCCGAGAGGCTTACTTTTTGATTTGTATATTTGCTCTAACAAATGCCTGGAACATTGATATCTGGGATCACTTAGATGTTTCCTGAACAAGTGTGGTTTAATATTAAATTGCACTGTTTAATATCCCATGACATAGCCTGTCGCTGGTTAACACCTAATTGCAGGTGTTGGAGCTCACACTCACATTTGTCACAGTAGTATTAGTACTGTGCAAATGTCTTGAGTCACCCTTCGTTTCTTTATATTTTGCTTCCAAGGAACCAGACTCTCTTGTCATGTTTTTCAAGTGGTCTTGAGCAATAGTTCCAGCTTTTCTGGACCGACCTTGTACCTGACCATTTCCAGAGGACTTAAAAGTGTCGTGTGAATCATTCAAGCATAAAAATGCACGCAAATCTTTCTTTCTTCTTTCATTGACTAAAAAAAGGGTCAAAGACAGTGCAGTTTGACAGGCATAAAATGGATTGGAACAATAACTTGTTTTCCAAAGACGAGTTTGGCAAAAAATGTATCTCAGCATCGTTTACATTGTGTTCTTAAGAAAATTGAGGAAACCAGGCAGAGGTGTATCCGGCACTTCAGTTGATCCATCTACTGTTCGCTGAAGCCTCATCAGAAATGGTCTCAGTGGAAGGGTAGCTGTCAAAAAAGCCATTTTTATGGAAGGAAAACATGAAGAAAAGATTGGGCTATGCCAAATTACACAAAACTGGACTGAAAATCAGTGGAAAAAGGTCTACTGAAGTGATGAATACAAATTATAAATGTTTGGTCCAAATTGTCATCAGTATTTACTTAGAGGTTATAAGAGGTGTCCAAGATTACTAGAGCCTTCTGTTAAACAGAAGGTGGAGGCTCTGTCATGGTTTGAGACTGCATTTTTGGCGTGGTGTTGGGAATCTTGTCAAAATTTATCGAGTTATGAAAGCAGAAAAGCACCATCAGATTGTCTGATCAGCAGCATCATTTCTAGCCTGACAGTGATCCCAAACAGACTGCTAATGCAGTAAAAACATATCTGGATATGTGCTGGGTCACTATCAATCGTGGATTGCACAACCTCAACATGACATCAACACTTTTGAGGCAGTGTGGGATCATCTTGACAGAGAACAGAACAAAAGGCAACCAACATCCACAGAAGAGCTTTAAATGTCCTTCGGGAAGCCTAGAGAACCACTCCTGAAGACTACTTAAAGAAATTACAAGAAAGTTTGCATAAGTGAATTCAGTCTGTGTTGAGGCATTTAAGGGGTCATACCAAATATTGACATTCAAGCTTATTACAATTGCTTATATACTACCACGTATGTTTGCACAACAGAAGAGCCTGGGTTAGCTAGTTTGGAGCGACTTGGGTCAAATACATAGATTTGACATTGTTCTTTTAAATACATACAAGAATAATCTTAAGGAAACACTGACATTTAGGCCAAAAATATTGTCTTGGTAAATGTACAATGATTTTAGTCTACATTGTGTATATCTTGTGTCCTGTATATCTTGGTCATGGTCATGGTTCTGGACCATTAATGCTGGCAGCAAAGTCTGCAGATAGGATTTGTCAAAATGCTCCATCTGGATTGGGTTGTAACTGAGTCAGTGCCCTGGCCTCTTTGTCGTGTTCCTTGTGCTCTTCATGATTACATTTTGCGGTGTGGCATGGCACAGTGTCCAACTGGGGAGGTCTTTGCTTTCAATGAATGCCAAGTTCGGACGGCAGTACTCTTGTCGTTGGTACATGTAAAAATGACATCCATATAAATGCATGTACCCAGGGCTTCCCAGCAGAATAATGCATTATGACAAGAGGATCAATATAATTTACTTCATCTGCCAATGTGTCCAATCTTACGATTTGTCATCATCATCACGCTGACAGGGACTTAAGCAGCGCTGGATTTCATGTGACTGATTATAGCAGTTAAGGTCATTCTTCACCGGACTGTTTATCTTGAGTAAGTAAATTTATAACCTAGAAAAATGACATGAAATCATTTTAAGAGCTTAATCCGGGGTTTAAATTTGACTTATGTCTTGGACAAAAGGGAAAAAAAGGCGAAAATGATTGCAGAAGGTGCAGCAGTGTTTCAGATGCTTTAATAGGTCGTTTGTCTTTGCACACAGCAGAATCATTTGTCTGGAACAGCTGACCAGAGTAAATGTACAGGCTCCTTTTTTAATGGGATTGGATTACCTCCACTGAGAGCAAGCTGGCAGCAATCTGATAAAGAAGTCAGTGTAAAGAAATTGAAGGCTGCTGTCTATTAAGGGGTTCTCATGCCCTATAAAAGTGCTTTAAGGAAAACAAACACCTCCGGCTGATGTCAGAAAGTGGACGCCTGGGAGTCAGGCTCTTCAGAACTGAGGCAGGCAGGTGATGAAAGTAAAATTAATACGTTACTGCATAACTGAATGTCTTGCAGAATGTGCATTTCTGCATTAATAACACTAATGTTTAATAGCTCTTTATGCTTTGTATGTTACAGTTGGTTTTGGTTCGTTACTGTGATGAGCTGAGCGATTACTTTTTGTCACTGGGGAAATCTAACTGCCTCTAACTGGGCCATTCAGGACTACTCTGTCACACATAGGCAGTGGTGGGTGCACAGTAAAACTGGTGCTGGTACTTGTGGCCTTATGTGTATTGTTTTTAAAAAAGATTTATGGGTTGTTCCAGCTCTCGGTGCTCAGTTAGTTAGTTAGTTTTGCACTACAAAAAATAAAGCGTTACCCTACCGCACACCCCCTTTCGTAGGTGCAAAATACACATCCTTACTGTGAAGTGAAAGCTAAGATGTGTCACTGGTAAAGTGGCTGCTGTCTGAGGGAATTTTTCAGCTGTCTTGTTGAGTTCAGGATTTATTAGGCCTAATGTCGTTGACGTCAGATCAGCAGGCTTGTTTTCGCCGTAGCTGCCGTGTTTCTTTCTTTGATCTTTGTCACAACTGAACAACTTGAGGTGTCTGTTTACTTTGTGCTCATCTTTATGCATCATGCTGAGGAGAAGTGTGCTGCATGCATTCGGGCTGAGAAGATGGATTACTGCTGCCTCACAGTGTGTTTGTGCGCTCTCTCTGTCCACATGTAAGTCACCCTGTCTGATTCTCCAAGGACGTGCGAACAACATACCCGGGAGGTCTCATGCCTGTGTGTCTTAAGACAGAGCTAAGCACCCTGTCAACCCTTGCTACAAACAGACCCATGTGCACACGCTTAAACACTAATGCATCAGCGCCCCCCTTAGATTCTCAGTTGTGCTTTTCCATTATTGTACCTCAAAGTGGAGTTTTGACACCAAACATGGCTCGCTCGTCCCCAGATACTCTGAGTGTGTTATGGTTATTGCGAACGCCAATGGAAAAGCACCCGCTGCACATCGAACACCCCGCCTCCACATGTGCACTCGCACGCACAAATAGATACAGCAGTGGCAGCCTAATCATTCTTCAAACAATGAAGGCAACGAGGAAGCGCACTCAGCAGAGTGCATATCCCAGTGAACTGCCGCATAATGAATCATGAAGGGGAGTCAGCTGGACATCAGACATGAGCAGAAACAGAAGCAGTGGTCAGCTTCCATCTAAACAAAGTGGCTGTGTGTGTGTGTATGTGTGAGGGAGTCTGAAGTGTTTACGTGTCATTAAAAAAGGACAGCAGTGAACATAGCTGCTGTGTGAATGTGAGTCACTTGACTGAAAGAGGGAGAGGGAAAGAAGGAAAAAAGCTATAGTCCTCTAGGGGTTTCTGACTCAGAAAAGTATTGAATTTTGCATGAAGAATGTTAGAAGTCATGTCTTACAATAGGACATGCCCAGGATGTAGCCTGCCTCCAGCCCCCTCCCGTGACCCTAAACAGGATAAGTGGTTAAGGCGGTACACATGTCTTAAGATTGAAGTTCCACATAAGTTAGCATAAGTTTAAAGGGTTCAGGTGAGCGCAAAAAACCTCCCATTTAAGCAAATGAAGTGAAGCATTGGAACCAGAATAACGAATTTTTTGAGGGGTATTTTTTATGATCAAGCCGGGTCGATATGGAGAAAAATTACAAAACAATAATTTTCTTTCATTTCCATTGATATTGATATATGTCACAATACAAAATCAGATCACTCTCTCTCTGTCCAGGTTAAAAGTCTCCAAGGGGAATATTTAAGCTTAAATACCAAATAAATGCACAGGAAGTGTACAGGATGTGCAGCGCTGTCTCATTGAAGTGGGCAGCGATGCTCATGTATGGATCAGATGTGTGACTTGACCACAAATCCAATGTGGTATGGGAGTTTGATGCAGCTGTTCAGCCACCTCTCTACACTCCATGTATTGGGAGTTGGTAACGAGGGTGAGTTGCAGTGATTAGCTGTTTACATCTGACATTATTGACTTTGCTTGTTAGTGCCTTATTTGTGCCTCTTGGGTTAAAGTAGGCTGTTACATTCAAGATATCACGGCACTCTTTTTCATTTTTTTTGTTGTTGTAAGGGGTTTTACAGGTAAACATGCGTGTGAATCCTTTTGCATTGTGCAGGTAAAGCTATCCACTGTACACTTTGCAAGGATGCCACCGCGTCAGGTGGTAAAAACAATTAGTGGTGTTACCAACCTTTGTAGAAACATGTTTTCAACACACTTTGCAGTTTCTGCTGCTCTGCTTCTTTGTCGGCTCTTAAATAGACAAAATAGATCCACACTCCTGAAGTCACTGGGCCCTTTGTTTCAACAATGTCTTGATGTCTTGAGCCTTGTGGTGCATTTGTTTGGGTGTCATGTTCGGTAATGCCGTCATGTTTTTTGTTAATATTTTATGTTGTCATTTTGTATTTCATCTCACTCAACCTAACATGACGTAGCTCTAACTGTATTTCAACCACGTCAGGTTCTGCGTGGTGCTTCTTATCCCTGGCCTTCTGGTGACTTTACATTGACCATATGTCATATTTCTATAGATGAGTCGTTTTGTGATAATCATCTTTATCACCCAGCATTAGCTTTTATTGCCTTACACGATATGGACAAGAGTACTGTGCCACGTACATATTACAGGATGTAATAGAGTGGCTGAGTTATGGATCTGGAGTCCAGTTTGCAGAGTTTTAATTCCTGTTTTTGTGTTTGTGTCCTTTGTTGGATTTTTATGCTTCAGTTTTGTGACTTGGAATCCTTATTTTATGGGTTTTTTCACAACTCTGTGTTACTTTGTAGCCTAACTAGTATCTTCTTATAACTTGTCAAGTCTTGGTGTGTGTGTCGGGTGTTTCTTTGTTACTTTCTGTTTTATTTTGATAGTCTTGCATCTTTTGAGTCTTGCCTTTAGGTACATTTCTCTTCATCTGATTTAGTTGAGCTGTATCTAGTTTTTTAGATATTTCCTCCTCCTCCAATTGCCCCCTGTGTCTGTGTTTGTGTAGATATGTCAGCCTCAGTTTTCCCTTTATCCTTTGCCACGATGTCTGTTACTCTCCCTTTTTAGATTTCCTCACTTTGGATTTTGAATGAACTCTCAAGTTATTCCCTCTTATTGCTTCTTAATTGGTGCTCTGAGATCATCCATCTTATGCCCAGTGGACCTCACGTTTTCTGTGATGATATCTTATATCTTAGTTCTACACTTAGCTCCAGTTCTGTCACCCCATCATCTCCTCGTACCTTTTTAGTTGTAAAACACTCACCTATCTCTCTCTCTTCGCCGCTCCATCTCGGCGCTCTTTCACCGGCAAACACGTGCCGGAACAAAAAGCTGAGGAGAGATAGTGATGAAGCTACATCAGGCTCCAGTTTGAATTTCAAACTAACAGACAGAAATACCCTCCTTCTGTTTTCTCTCACTTTGAGATGATGATGAATCCGTGTAGCAGCTCCGTGTGCGCACATTTATTTTCAGAGTGCAGACATGCGACCATTGGTAACGTGTGTATGTGTGTGACAAGTACTGATTATATGTGCTATATGTAAGAGATGCTGACATGAAACTGCAGCAAGGTGGAATAAATTGAATATAAATCTAATACTAACAGTGATTTAGAGCAATAATAGGAAAACAAGCTATTTATCACAGTTTCTTCACAGTCAAATTAAATGAATCTCTGACATCATCACACATCGGCATGCATCATTGCATTTTGCACATTGAAAATCATCCAGTTCAAGTCAACAAAGACTAAAACACACTTTGACCCAGAATGTAGTCCTGATGCAGAGCTCTTACATACTACCAGATACTGGTTGTTAACTGAATGAAATTTTGCAGCTATGTTGTTAGAGCTGAAGCTCAGATGCTTCCAAACAGCTTTACAGGACCAGTAAAGTCCTGTAAAGCTGTCCAGGCTAAATCATGTCAGTGAAGCTCTACCAATAAGTATTGATTTACTTCCTAATCACTAGAGAATAAATGGGAAACCACTTCTGAGCCCAGCAGACTTCTAGAGGTGGGACTGTAATTGTCTTAATCTTCTACTACAGTTCTTTTTACCTTGTCATTTCTACGAATACCTTAAAATTACATGTCTTTGACATCAAGAAGCGGTTTTGACTTGCAGCCTGGAAGGTATGTTTCATCAGTAGTTTTACAGGTCAAGGAGAAGAGAAATTCAGAGTCAGCAACCAATACTTACATGGATTCATCTTTTATTTAGACCACCCTCCTAGGGCTAGCAATTCCCTGGATTATAGTGTATCTCCTGGCATTATGCAGACAGGGGTGGGGTGCTGTCATATAGTGAGGGAAAAAAAGATAGATAGATGGGCTAAAATGAGGAAATTATGGAGGCAAAGAAGAGGAGACAGAAAGACAGAAAGGGCTGTCTAGTTCCTCAGCCTTCAGGCAGAGCATTTCCATTTGTCTTTCTGATGATGGTTAAATTAGAGGAATATGACATTTCACTGTGCTGCATGGAGGTCTTCCTGCTTTCTAGTGTTGTTGAGGTTGCTTTTTGTTTTTTACGCATTTTCTGTCTTGGATCTGTATGTGGTCAGAATTGGGGGATCTAAACATGGCCACCTGAGGCAGAACAGTTATTGTTTAGCGTGGCACAGTGAGAAGCAAAGATGGGTCTTAGTATGTTACAAAATTCTAAATATTGAACAGTGGCAGTGAGTAAACGTTTATTTACAGAGTGATAATT
Organism: Hemichromis elongatus; assembly: GCA_015108515.1. NCBI lineage: Eukaryota > Metazoa > Chordata > Actinopteri > Cichliformes > Cichlidae > Hemichromis > Hemichromis elongatus. The sequence continues at coordinate 26,093 of VUQR01018290.1, read as the reverse complement.
AAGACAAATGTGTTAAGAAGGGGAAAATGAACAAAAAAAAAGGAAGTTGTAGACTTCAGGGTCTCCACATGCGAGCAAAACAACAAATGTAAAACCTAATTCTGTTTAGAAAATCAAAGCCCTAAGCTACATAATCAAACTAAAGAAAGTGCTAAACCCAGCTTCCATTGCCTCAGAGACAGATTTAAACAAATGCAAAGTAACAGGAACTAAACTTTCCAGGTTTGCCCCAAGTCACTTTTAAGTAATGATGCCAGACAAGTCTAAAGCGAATATCAACCCAACACAGAGCCCAGTGGCCAAATGGCAAGGATCACTTTGCAGTGGGGCTTTAGATATACAGCCCCTCTAACAAGCAGCTGCTTTCAGCCCTTGGCAGATCTGGAACACAGAAAGAGAAAGGTGGTTCTCTTCCAAAAGGAAGTCAAAAGGTCGGCATAAGAGTGTAATATGATAATTCATTGTTCTGTGTTATATGTGTTCAGCTTCCCTGTAGTGTTGGGTCTGTGTGGGGATCCATTTGTAGAGCATTTAAGAAAGTATGACCATCTCAGATACAGCATTTGCTCCCACTTGTCAAATCTTTTGCTCCCAAAGGACTTGAGGACTTTTTCACATTTCCTCAAAAAAGGAGATGCTTGGTGAGAATTATTCCTTATAATATTCAGAGCCTTTTGGCAGAATAATCATCTAATGAATCTGACTTAGATCTCTGACTTGGAAAACATTTTTAAACTGATATTGACCAGTATTGTGTTTGAATTGCCAATAAATATAAAAGGAAAAGAAGAGATGGGGAAGAAACACCCTTCAACCATGTTGTGAGTTTTGACATAGTTTGTCCACTAGAGGGCATTCAGCAATGTCCCTGTTGATGACACATGTTTTAGGAACACTGCAAACATAACAAGTTTATCCGAGCAGAGCCGGGCAGAGAAAAAAACAAATACATAAACAACTACATATAATAACTGTTCTGTTTATGTTTTATTTGTCTGAAAGGGAAAAAATGGTGATATACAAGTCAGTATAAACATCGGTCTTGAAAATCCTTTATCAGATGGGTTCTAATTGCATATGAACTATAAAGAATAGTTATAATTTGTACTTAGGTAGTCTTTAAGTTAAAAAATAATGTTCATATAACAGTTTTTGTTAATAAAATATTTTTGCTAGAAGTAGCACATTACATATTACCAGTAGTAATGTGTAATGTGCTACTTTTTCCAGAAGCTGGTGGCAGTGCTCCACACGCTTTTTCTTAGAGCTAGCAGGTGGGCAGTCTTTGCCAGTCAGTTGAACACTTTGGGCTGGATGACTTCAGTTAGAAAGCAACTAGTATTTTTGCTGGTGGGCAGCGTCTGGAGCTGAAAAATAAGATGTTTGACTTCAAGAGAACACAAAAAACAAAAATAATATTTATGACTGCATATAAGTACTGACTAAAGCTTGACAGAAAGACTTTTGTGCCGTCTCTGCATTTTACAGCTGTTAACAGGCCAGTGTTCAGTGTGGCTGTTTGAAAGACCTTCTGGCGAGCAGACAAATGTATGCATATAAGTAAAGGTGAAAGCGAGACAGCTGAGTATTGTAGACAGTATTTGGTATCCCTCAAGCTTCCCCTTTGCAAATAGATTCAGAGAGGTAGATGAATTATGTGGTACGCAGCTGCCGCTTGTTCCATACACCCTTGAGCTATGTAGCTAATGTAAGACACACACACACACACACACACATGCTCAGACACATTGTCTTTGAATGAAACCTCTGAACAAGTTCAGTTCACACACATTATAATAAATTATCTCTGGTTCATTGTTTAAGATTTAGAATTTTGAACTTGAAGTCGACAAACCCAAAGTGAATTAGCTGACATTCATCCTTTTAAACCTTCCTAGTTCCCAGTGTGTGCTAAATTACATGGATAGCTTTTAAAAGGGCAGGAAAAAGCATGTTTCTAAATATGGTGGGACTGATTTGTTACTAATGAGTCTAAAGTTTTGACTTAAACACATCATCATAATCTGTGATTTCTTTCATAAACCTGCTTTAAATGTTCATGTGGACTGGCGTCAGCACCCTGCTGGGAGCTGCACAGTCTCAAACGGCATCAGAAACATCCGTCTCGACAAGTTTTATATCTGTTTGCCGTCCGTCACGTGCAAAGTGCACGCTCTGTGTCATCCAGTCACTCTCTGTGGAGCACTGTTAGAGCTGGAAAGGTTGCCAATCTATCACAAGATGATAACTTTCACAATCAGCCCTGCGGCCAATTTAGAATCACCCGTTAGCCTAACATGCAAGTGTTTGGACTGCGGGAGGAAGCGCGAGTAACCGATGGGAACAAACTGCAAAATAGAAAACCCCGACCACGACCAGAACCTTTTGACCCACAGCGTTTTTGATGAGAGAGAACGATGCCAACCACTGTATCACCGAAGCGCGGTGACGCTGAAATGAAGGAGAGACAATGGAAAATAGGAGCTTATATCTTTCAGATATCCTGGGGCAGCTTTGCAGGGCCCTTTTACTGATGACTCATAAAGATGGTGGCAGCGTTCATCCTCGGCGTGTAGTGTGTGTGTAAGTGTGTGTCTCTCTGTGCAGTGTGCTTATCATTCCAGAGAATATCAAAGATTCAACTGGTGTGCTCCAGAATGACGGCGTTCCTTTTACTGCCAGTGGCTTCTGTGTGTGTTTCTTATGAATGGTGCTGTCTGACTGATCCCAGTAGGGGAAGCTGCGGAGTGCTGCTGCAGTAATTACAGGAAGAAGCTTTCTTAAACTATCTCTCACTTTCTCTGTGGCTGTTTCTCTCTTGCCAAATGAGCTGGCGGCTGGAATGATGATGTATCAAGGTGTCTGCACTCGAGCACACTACGAATATTTCAGTGTGTGATAAGTCACTATTGATTATAGCTGTTGCATGAGCCATACATATATGCACATAAATATGTCAAATATATTTATTTCTTTAAAAAAAAAAGTCACCAAAAGACCAAGTTAGAGTATGTACTGAGCACGGCCATCACTGGAGGGACTCGTTTTAGTAGTCGACGGCTGTTCTTTGAAAGCTGGTCTGTGAAAGCAGGCACACTTGTTCCAGAAGTGCACACAAACTCACTCTTTATGAAAATCAGATTTCTCTAAGTATATGTAGAGAGTAAAACCTGTAGGGAGTAAGTTAGGTTAGAGCATAGTGTGAACTATGTATTTTTCATCGTAATTAAAAGTTCGAGGTGACCTCATTGCCATTTTAGTTTAACGGAAGCAAGTTTTTCAAGCCAAGTATTGCGTTCCCAAATGGATATATCTAAAGCGAGCATGTTTTTATGTTTGAATGAAAATAGTCCTAAAAAAGTGCATTGTATGATTTATTCATCAGCCAAAGCCATTTCAGAGCCAAATGCAGACTAAAGCTGTCAATAGTTGGAGCTCAGCTCTTCCTCACTGTGATGGTAAATTCTCCTTAGAGGCTTGGTGTTCTCGCCATTGCCTCTGTATCCCTTTTTTTTCAAGATTCACTCACTTTCACTGGTGTTTCCCTCAATCCTTTGAGCTCTTTATGTCACTGTCTCTGTGGCTCAAACTCTTTCCTGTTCTCTCTCTTCTCTCCATTGCTGTCTAGCTCAATCATCCACATTCATCATCCAAAATTTTAATTTTCTGCTAAATACTGCAGGTCTTTCTTTGTCTGCAAATCGATTCACTATTCATAAAACCATATTGAAATTTATAAATATTTAATTAAATATTATTCAGTCTTATGAGAATAGAGACAGCGCTTTATTAAATCCCACCCAGTGATGGGTGATATGTTAAAATTTTCATTATAAACAATGCAGAATCATTTTTGTTTTAAATGGAAACAAATCTGAAGAATGAGGGACCTCGATGAGTCATTCAGATAAAATTTGTGCTAAAATGATCAGTGGGCCAAACCTGTAACATATGATGTTGACAAAAAAGGGGAAATATAAGAAAGAAAGCAACTCATTGCTACCTTATCCAGGTTATGCAATTGGATAGCAATACATAACACTGACCATGCATTGCCAAGTCTCTATATCACTAAATTTCCCTTATGATGTGAATCTTATTGTCATGTATACTAATTGAAGCAAAAAGGATAGAAATCACCATCTTTTAGCAGTACTCAGTGTTGCATAAATTTGCTCAGTCAAAACTGTCCAGCCCTGTATTTCGGGCACCTATTTCAGCAGAATAACCAATAGCTAAGATTAGCTTTCTAAGGCTAAGTAGGGCGGGCATAACCAGGTCTGGTTCATTTAGGGGACCTGATCCCCCTAATCTGGGGAAGGTCCATCCATCCATTCATCTATCCGTTTTCTGCTGCTTATCTGGGCTAGGGTCTTGGGGGCAGAATTCTTACAAGTGAAGAGCAGACTTCCCTCACCCCAGCCACCTCATCCAGGGGACACTGAGTTCTACCCACGCTACATGGGTCTGCCCTACTGTGGGCAGGCCATAGAGGTTTGATGCCTTATGGATAGGATGGTAGTCAGTGATGGAGGTCCTAGCTTCCATGGAACATATGGTAGATATATTTAATTGCAGTCAGTTAGACTCTTCATCAGTTTTGGTCACAGGAGTCTCTTTACTCTAAACTAAGACTCTGACTTAAGATCTCCAGGGGCTATTGCAGGGCTCCCAGAATTAAAAAAGGCAGACAAACCCCTCCACCACATAAAGGTAGCAAATCATGACGTTATTGTTGCATTTATTTAAAATGATTTTCCTCCATAGGCTGGAGTTATCCTTAGAGGTAGTTGAGGAGCTCGGGAAAAGGATACTTGGAATATCATGCTTGGCCTGCTGTCAGTCCAAATGGAATGCGGATAAGTGAAAGAAAATAAATGAATGAAGAACCATATTCTTTTGTTATTTCAGCAGAAGTGATCATTGCATCTCTTCCAATTATGGTTTCAAATCCCTGGAAACACTCACAAGTAACATTATGTTATTTTTGTTGTAGTTAAGTAGTAAGGTCTGTCAGTATACATAAAATTCCCCAAATGACTTGGATTGGATATGCTCCCATCACAGGGATTTTACTACAGAATAACATTTTGTCATCAGCAAAGAGGCATAATTCAGGTCTTTTAAAGTTCATTAACATTAAACTATGTTCACCTAATTTCACTGTCTTCGTTTTCCCAGTGCTCTCTTTGTCTCTCTGCTCTCTACTCAGACACTTGAACTCAAATATTAACATGCCTGCTGGGCAATACAGCCAGACCACGCTGTTTCTCAGATCAATGGGTTGTTGCGGGAGGGGTAGTGCAAATCATAACAGAGAAGCATGGAATGAAGAGAATTTTCAGAGAGACAGAGACAGGAAAGACCGATCAATAAGCCGAACTCTTCAGCAGAGGAACCTGCAAGCATACAGCCCACACCTTTCACAGAACATTAACTTCAGTGTGGAATCACAGTGCAGCAAACATCATGCACATGCACACATGACTTCAGAGGGCATTACACTGACTTTCATTCATTTGTTGGAGATTTACTCCAGGACCCTTAGATCTCCATGACGTAATATGTACCTAAAACACACATGCCTTTGAAGACAAATTCTTTCACTCAGACTAATACAAAATCCCGTGCTGCAATTTTTCAGATTTTATTAATGCAACTTTGTGCAACGATTAGACTCGGGTTTTCTCTCAGCTGTTTTGCAGGCTAGTTCTTGGACTAGCTAACTAGATTGTCGAGCAAGGTGCATCAACAATGTAATACTAAAATAGGATGCTAATTCTAATCAGAAAAAACAACTAAATGTAGTCGCTGAAGAAACTGAAATATTCAGAATGGGCATGCATCTAATCAGGGGCGGACTAGGCATCTGTGGATTCTCCAGGAAGGCCAGCGGGCCGGCCCACCACTCTCCACGCATACTTTCAACACCTGTTTTTTCCCCACTAATCTCTTTCACACTCCAGTACTCTAGGGGGCAGCTCTGCACCTCTAAGTTGGATGCCAGCTGCATTGGCTGTGGCCGCCAGGCAAGGGGAAGAAGAAGAGGAGTAGGAGGCAAAGATGGTGCAAAGAAACGATGCAAAACGCTGCTGCAAGTAAAAAAAAGAAAGAAAAGGGTGGGGCTGAGAAGGCAAGAGAAAAAAAAATTGCGGGCATTAGATGCTGAAGCCTCTAAATGTCACAGACTAACCGACATATAACACTCATGCCAAACATTATTGTTGCAGAGTTTCCGCACGCTGATTACTTTGGGCCGGGCCCAGTTAAAGTCCAGGGCTGTGTCTTAGTCCCAGTCCGTCCCTGCATGTAATCATGCATAACACAGATGTTTCCAATGTAAAAACTTTACCTTGTTGGGCTCCTCAGGTATTGTAATAACATATCAAGTTTTCATCCATCCAAGAAAACAGCACCATCAGTTTAGCAATGGACAATTCCCTTATTTTAAGACCGACTCTAGTCTAATTTTTCCTCGAAAAGTCGCTGTTTTAAAAGGAGGGGTGAAAAATAGCTCTGATGCAACCTGTAGTAAAGGGTTCTTAGGAGCTCGTCAAAGGTGTAGAGTCGAACACAAACTACTATTACTAATGACCTGGTGTCCAATTTGCAGGATGAGAGGCTCAGTGGAGAAGCAGCTGATTATTGCACTGTTGGTTATTTGCACCCGTGCACCCCATTCATTACCTGTAAATGTCACGGGCATACTTTAGAGCTCGCTGGATCGGGAAAAGATGCAAATGAGAGATTTTTATGGTCGAGGTAGAAACAACGAGGTCACAATCACATGTTTGGAGATAAAAATGAAAAATGTAGTCAGGGTGAGACAGTGAATAGACAGAGTAGGTAGCTGTCAGGATGTGTGGGAGGGAGACGCACATGTATACACAGTGAATCACTAAAAGGCACTTCACAAATAGCCCTCACTCCATACCTCTTTTTCATCCATCTGATATTTTTTTTCCTTGCCGCACTTCCCCTGTTGTCCCTGTCATCCTGCTATTGTCTTTAATTTCATTAATATATGTGTCCACTAGCTGGTGGTTTTAACTAAATCTGCTTCCATTTCATTACTAGTAAAGAAAAAATCAGGGTTAAAGACACTCAGCTGCAAATAATTGAAAGACAAACAATTGGGGAAAGTTATTATGGTGGAACAGGTGCACTTTAGGTTGAATCCAAGTGTGTGTGTGTGTGTGTGTGTGTGCACAACAAAGGAGAAACATGGGTGGAAAAGAAGAGAGAGATCGAGGCTGGAGACAGAGTGATGAACCCAAACGCTCAACTGCGGGCATCTGCTCGCCAGCTTTGATTGAACGCCGTGATTCTGCTCACCGAGAGTCAAAGGGTTGTGTGTGAAAGAATGCATGCATTCGAGAGAGAGAGAGAGAGAGAGAGGGAGCGCACAATTGGGCATCACAGTCAATATGCACTAAAAAACAGAGAGACGTGGAGTGAGAAAGAGGGGGGTGGGCTTAGGTACGAGCATCATAGCAGCTCATGTTCTCCCACCAGCCCTGCTTCCTTCAGCACACAAGAAGACCGACGCTGAGCAACCCTCCCTTTCTCTGTCATTTCGCTCTTCCTCTCTCTCTCTCTCTCTCTCTCCCACTCCTCCTTCTTGTCTGCTGTCCACTGGGGGAGACACTGCTTCTGCTGTGTCGATTGGTAGGCAGTTACAAACGTTACTATTTTAAGAGAATCAGCATACAAACGCTGTGTGCGGCAGCAGACGGATCGAAAGGGGAGAGAGAGGCAGGGAAAGGCAGAGCCCTCGTTCTCCTGCACAAGTGTTCTGGCAAAAAGGGATGAAGGAGCACGGGGGAAGTCGGACCTGCAGCTGATGCCAAACTGCACAACTGAATCCAGGTAGAAGTAGAGCAAAGCAGACCGTAAGTCGGGAGGTCGTGCACAGAGGAGCTTCGCAGAAGAGAAGCTTTCCTTATTTTACGGATCAACATTAAAAAAAAAAAAAAAAAAAAAAGGAAAGAGGGGGGGGGGGGGGGGGGGGGAGGG
>VUQR01018289.1:39895-61361 GCA_015108515.1 Hemichromis elongatus | reverse complement strand
GTCATATGATTGTTGGGTTTTCTCTGTATGTACTATTGTACAATATAAAGCGCCTTGAGGCGACTGTTGTTGTGATCTGGCGCTATATAAATAAAATTGAATTGAATTGAATTGAATTGAATGTGTCTTGGCAAAAAGTTCCATTTTTGTCTCATCTGTCCACAGGACAATCTCCCAGAAGCTTTGTGGCTTGTCAACATGTAGTTTGGCATATTCCAGTCTGGCTTTTTTATCATTTGTTTTCAACAATGGTGTCCTCCTTGGTCATTTCCCATGTAGCCCACTTTGGCTCAAACAACGTCGGATGGTGCGATCTGACACTGATGTTCTTTAAGCATTAAGTTCAGCTTGGATCTCTTTAGAAGTCTTTCTGGGCTCTTTTGGTACCATTCGGATTATCCGTCTCTTTGATCTGTCATCAATTTTCCTCCTGGAGGTTGGCTACAGTCCCATGGATCTTAAATTTCTGAATGACATCTGCAACTGTAGTCACAGGAACATCTAGCTGCTTGGAGATGCTCTTATAGCCTTTACCTATAACATGCTTGTCTATGATTTTCTTTCTAATCTCCTGAGACAACTCTTTCCTTTGCTTCCTCTGGTCCATGTTGAGTGTGGTACACACCATGTCACCAAACAACACAGTGACTACCTGGAGTCCTATATATAGGCCCACTGACTGGGTTTCAAGATTGTAGACACTTGTGATGCTGATTAGTGGACACACCTTGGATTAACATGTCTCTTTGGTCTTTTCTAGGGGTACCATTATTTTTTGTCCATTTCATTCATTTCTTTTTTTAAATAATTCAGTTGAAGCATGGTTGAAAAGCAATGTCTGACTTTCATTGGTTAAGATTTATAGAATTTTTATTTGATATTACTTGTCAGAATAAAGTTATTTCTGAGACCATTGTGAGTTTTTCTTTCAATGACCGAAGGCTACCAACAATTTTGTCCACATCTGTCTATGACTGAGCCTTTGAGAAAAAACAGTGAGCTGACACAAAGTAAAAAACAAACAAACTTATCATACAAAGAAAATTAGCAATCAGTAAAACATCCTCATAAATTCAGCCCAGTGAATTATAACAAGGTGTAAACATTATGGCTCCACAGTCTCATTGTGGGCTGTAACATTCAAAGCTTTTCTATGTCAACTTTTTAATATTTCTGATGCAAGGGGACTCTTTTTGTTCTTAATAAATATTCATAGTTTGATTATTTCAATAAGGTACCTGATTTCAAATATAATAAAGGCTGGTGTAACAATACCTATTTGTTTGGAGTTTTCAAAAGTTTGCATACTCACTTGTGTTGCATCAACACATGATGAGTACTGGGAAATAGGGAGAGATTTTGGGAGATCAGCATTGTTTTCAATAAACAACGTCCTGCACTTTTAAATTATCTAACAAGAGCTCGACAGCTGCAATTCGAAGAAACATACAATAGGAGAGTCTCGGCAGGTAGGAATCTACATACTAATGAAATCTCGCACCAGTTTGATTTGCTGCAAAGAAAACATGAGTAACACTTTGGATTTAAAAAACCTTTCAATCTCATATTCAACAACAACAGACAGTTAAACAAACATTATGTACAGAGAAAACATGACACGGCTGTGAATGCTACAGTAATAGGTAAATACTTTTTACCAAGTAAATAATGCATTTTGTGTGAATTGCTCTATTGAAATGTATACAAAAGTATTCTGTGACAGACAACCTCGAGTTTTTTTACCTTGAAAGAGTTGTTGTGACCTGACAAGCTATCCAGATTCTGATCCTTGTTATTGCAGTACTAATTCTTTTAGTAGATGCACAGCTTCAACAATGGCCACACTGATTGAATATATATATTCAAATTTTTTCCCTGAATATTTTATTACTAAATAGCCTCAAGCCAAGTACAATTTCCACCCCTACCACAAAACACAGAAGTCAGTCTTAGTCAATACAAAATGACATACGAACAGCCACACAATGGGTCTGATCAAAATCTCTAAGTGATAGTGTATGTATCTCTAAGTGTATGTACTATTGTACAATATAAAGCGCCTTGAGGCGACTGTTGTTGTGATCTGGCGCTATATAAATAAAATTGAATTGAAATTGAATTGAATTGAATAGTGACAGCATGTCCCAAATAAGCAGAGTTCACCCTGTACCTGAATTCGAGTTTTTAGCTCCGCAGAGTTGAGAATTGCAATGACTCACGCCAGTAGTGCTACGATCAAGCTTAAAAGTCGATTTGGCCAGCAGCAAAATGATTGTAAAAGCATGTGCAAGGTTGGAGTCAAGTATGTTCCTCTTGAGAGTAAACAATGACTGAACACACCTGTTCAGTAACAGCCTGTGCAGCTTACAGATATAATAATTTCAGCACTAATCTCGTACATCTTTCACTTTAGAGATTTACATCTTTATAAACAAAATACAGCAGTCTGGTGAGCAAAGCAAAAGACTCCTGAATTTTTCTAATGACACAAAAAATAAAATAAAAGAATGAAGAAAGCAAAAGTAAGATTAGTCTAATCTGTGTAAACCACTGTAATCAATAGCTGAAGTGACTATTCATTACTACTATATATATATATATACACAAACTAATGACCTACAAATTATAGTATTGTTCTTTGTTCTTCGTAACAGTGTATGAATCAATGCAATATTCATAGTGTAGGCTGCAAAAAGTAGGTGCATTTTGCTATTCACAAGAAGCATCTGCTCATGTAAATCATTCTCTAAAGAGATCTCAGGACAAAAAACTGTTGATATGCATAAAGCTGGAAATTTTTTAGACAGTCACCTCAAAGATGTCAGGTATTTGTCAATGTAGAGTTTAACAAATTCTCTTAATGGAAATGATTGAGTGCTGTGCCAGGCGGCCAGTGCCCAGCTAAGGTGACCCAAAGGCACTGGCAGAATGCTAAATCAGGGGGGAAAGGAAGAAAAATGAAAATGTGAAAAACAAAAAAACCAACAAAAGTCAGAACAAAACAAAACCACAGAGTAACTGCTGAAGGCTAAAATGAATCTTTAGAGCTGGTTAAAATCTCTCTTCATGAAGTTATTGAACTGGCATGTTGCCCATGGCATTAGGAAGACTGGCACACTCTATAAACAAACAACACTGGGTGCCTAAGGTTTACCAAAGAGCACCTTGGCACTCCACAGCAGTACTGAGAAAATAGTTTGTAGATAAGGTTGAAAACACAGCACCACATAAATGGTGTCAACTAAAATATACCAAAATGATAACATCATCTCAGAGGTAAGGGACAATGGACTTTGAGTTGTTTTGCTACCTCTGGGTATGGATTGTTACCAACAGTCAGCAGGAGGGAAATAACTATGCCCTATGGAGATGTTGGGGAATGACCTCAAGTCAGCCATTCACACCAGAGAGTGTGGCTGAGCTGAGGCAGTTTGGCAAGGAAAAGTGTTTTGATGTTTTCACCACACACACACACACACACACACACACACACACACACACACACACACACACACTGCCTATGGATGATGAAACACTTTTGTAGCATTCCCTCTTTACACCAACACAGAGGATTTTAAACAATCAAGATGTGATTCAAGTGGATACTTTTGAGGGTTTCAACAATTTTAACTGAAGTATTTAATTAACTGTTTATGAATTACATTCAGAACTATAATCGGACAAAGTAATATAATTTTAGGCATTCATTTTTTGTAATATTTAGACAAAAATCCTATTTTTCCTATCCTATTTGACTGCCTAAAATTCATAGACTTCTCCATGTTTCTGTGTTTCCTACCTTGAGATTCTCTGCTCGGTTTTTACTGAAAATAAAACTGAATTTCTTTGCTTTGAGAAAGTTTCTTTTGTATTTCCTCTGCAGTATTCTTGGGGTGTAGCATTTGTCCAGATCTGAGCAATACAGCTTCAGAATATATCCTGATACTTCTATCAGAAATCACTTAATCAATAGGGATAGGCAACTAACCCATAATACTGCCTACTCCATGTCTTCAATGTCATCTCTTTGATAGGTTTACCTAATTTCATCAACAGATTATCAGTACCAGTGAAAAGGAATCAAATGCAAGGTCAGTACATGGAATCAACATTTGATCTTTAATTTGCTTGATTTGTAATGAAATACCAAAGGGAAGATGCTTTACCTGCTGTGGCCATGAAATTGCTTGCCAGTCAACTTTTCAATTTCATTTGAGCATCTACAAATGGGGTGTATGTACAAAAATGGCTATAATCTCTAAACAGTTAATCCAAAACATTTGTTAAACCCCTTAAATTCAAGCTGAAAGTCTTGCTGAAAGCTGAAAATTCACTGCCCCGATATACAGAAGCAAGATTACAAAAGAGCAAAACAGTCTAAAAACATAAAGTACAGAAAAAAGTAGTGAAAGGACAGAGTCTGCTTTTACGGAATGATTTTTAGAGATTACTCACTGGATTAAAATGCCTTTTAAGCATAGGCTTTATATTTCAGAGAAGATTGCAGACCTGTAGCTATGACAACCCAACAATGCCAAACTCTCCTTTGCACGTCACAATGAGCGCCAAAATTGCTGTGTATCGTAACAAGACATTTTCTGTTCTTCAAAAAGGGTAGAAGTTTACTTTAGAAAATGTGGTGTGGTCTTCAATAATCATTACCAAAAAAAATGGAAGCGACTGAATGAAACCTTAGGAAAGCCTAACAATATTGCTGTATATCTAGACATACAGACATACAGTACATTGGCAGAAATAGAAATTAATATGAAGCGCGTTTTTGGTGTGGGGCTGATGAACCACCGCACTGTGAGTTAAATGTCACAGTGAGCAGTGTGAGGCATCCAAGAATGGCTTAATGACACTTTGGCATTTCACTGGCTTGGCAGTGATGAGCCTAAATCTGAGCCACAGGAAAGCAGACACAAATCTTCAGCGCTGGATTTTCATGCTCATCTATCCTCTAACGCTTATGGTACAAGGCTGGAAAAAACAAACAAACAAGGAAACGCCAACTCCACCCTCGCACCTCCGCTTAATATACTCAGTCCAGAACAGCAGTGTTGTACATCTTGGAGAGAAAGCTTGATGACAAGGTCAGTGAGTGCCTTGACTGAACATGATTATTACTGTGCTGAGATGCTCACATATCAACCGACAGTCTGTGGTGTTTGAGCATAATTTCTAAAAGAGAATCTCATTTCATCTGCAAAGTCTGCATTCACACAAAGAAAAGACGGGCATAATTGAGGTCATGACCTGAGAAAAACGCTGACAACAAATACCCAACAGAGCAGACACACACACACACTCATCCACGGAAGATTTTAAAATAAACTTTCCAGCGTCTCATGTAGTTCCTGTTTTAATTTTGGCGACACAGCAGTTGCCATCATTACCATTGCGCTATTTTTGCTGACACATCTAAACATGCACCTTAACAATTGAACCGACCGGGCATAATGCATTATGACCACCTGCCTAACAACTTAATTTACACTTAATTTAAGTGTTAATGCTGCTGTTGTGTTATTCAAGCAGCACTAAGGGTCAAAATTTAGACAAAACATAATTTGTCAATAGCTGATTGCAACAAATCCACATTTCTAAATGTTTCATAATCTGAACTTCACAGAAAAATCCTTAAAGTTGTTAAGTACACAGCAAATCTTTCCTACGTCAATTGGTGCATGACAAGGGTTTGACTTTTCTGAAGTTATGAGTCTGCAGTCACATTCACTATATTAACTAAACTTGTGCATAAGCCCAATAATAATAATAATAACAATAATAATTACATTTTCCCCAGCTTGTGAGAAGTTGAAAAGTACGTGTCACAGTGGCCCAGTTAGAAAGTAACCTCAGGAAACTGTGTGAGAAGAGAAGCAGAGCTTGTTTTCCCCTATTCAGTCACTCAGACCAAGCTGACTGGACAGCAGCTGTCGAGTGAGATGGATGTCTGTTCACTATGAGGGCTGAGAAACTGCTGACAGAGCCTCCTGCTCTCCTACAAAAAGAAAGAGGGGCAACAGGGAAAATCATATTTGGAACTGCAGGTTACAACCAGGAAACAGCTGAACTGACTGCATGCATCATTTTTATTACATTTTAAAAGTTTTACTTTGGTTTTGGAACATTAAAAGAGATTTGGGTTTAGTTTTCCCTCCATTCAGACTGTAAACCTGGTTTTGCATGTACTCAAGGTGTTGGCAGTCCCTTCGGTTATGAGAGTGACATTTCAACACAATGCACTCGCGCCTGAATGTTTTCAGAGCAAGAGGTGGGGTATGCGTAGATGCGGCCATAGATCAATGCCACCACCCATACAAATGAGCCTGGGCTGAATGAGAAAGATTAGAGCAATCACTTGGGCACACAGCAGATAGGGCTGACAAGAGTGTTTGTGAGCTTTCTGGACATGATGCATTCAGGTGTGAAAGGCAAACAGGATTGCTCCACAAATACTAAACAAAGACAAAAGACCCACGTGAAACACAGGATCACATCAATAAATACTCGTCAAAGAAAAGCATCAACAATTTTTTATGATGAAATGTTTGAATACATGACTGGTATACTCTCACTTGCCACTTTGTTAGGAACACCGGGATGGACCGATCCAATATACAGTATCGGTTCGATCCTTACCTAAATTACTGGATCGGATATTGGGGGGAATAAGAAAATGTAATCCAATCCATTAAATATCACAATAGCATCTCACAAAGCTTATGACATGGCGTAACCCAGTATGGAGCAGTATGTGTGACGTGATAGAGCAGCTGTGGTTTGCAAGACATGTTGGCGGCTTGGGGTTCACACTGAAAGCATTTGGAGTACAGGTGTCGAACACCAGGCCTCGAGGGCCAGTATCCTGCAGGCCTGGTAATAAACTAATCATTGGATTCAGGTGTGTTGACCCAGGGTGAGATGTAAAACCTGCAGGGCACCGGCCCTCTAGGCCTGGAATTCGACACCCCTGATTTGGAGCCTCGCTACGTGCTGCCAAACCAGGTGTTGTGCCAAGGTATCCCCGACAGAATTTGACAAGGGAGTTTTTCCTTCCCACTGTCGCCAAAGTGCTTGCTCATAAGGGGTCTTATGATTGTTGGGCTTTTCTCTGTATGTACTATTGTAGGGTCTACCTTACAATATAAAGCACGTTTAGGTGACTGTTGTTGTGATTTGGCTATATAAATAAAATTGAATTGAATAAAAAGAGGGTTGACATCAAGTTGCAAACCACTGATTACACTCAAGAATGGTCAAATGGTCAGATTAAACTTTGCAAGAAAACTAAAAGAGCCTGCTCAGTTCTGAAAAGAAAAGAAATTAACAGGTAAATTTAATGTATAAAGAGCTAAAACCTCAGGATCAGGCAACATTTTCCCAATCTTTTAATTTATTAGTTATTCATTTTGGTGAACATATGTGAGTTGTAGCCTTAGGTTCCTGTTCTTAGCTGACAGGAGTTGCACTTGATGTGGTCTTCTGCTACTGTAACCCATCTGTTTTAAGGTTTGATGTGTTGTATATTCAGAAATGCTCTTCTGATTGTAACAACTGCTTATTTGCATTATCAGGGGAAGTAGTCTTTCTATTTTCCTCTGGCCTCTAGCTGCTAGTAGGCAAGGCATTTTTGCCCAGAGAACTGTTGCTCACTGGATATTTTCTCTTTCTCAGAACAGCCTGTCTGGCACCAACAGCTATGCCATGCTTAAAGTCACTTAAGCCAATTTTCTTCCTCATTCTGATCTTTACTTTGAACTCCAACAGGTTGACCATGTTTACATGCCTAAATGCACAGTTGCTTTCATGTGATTGGCTAATTACAAACTTATATTAACAAGCAACCAGACAGCTTTAATAAAATATTAAAGTGTATATGTGTCCATGGATCCATGGATCAGAGTTGTTTGTCCAGCACATTTCACAGATCCTTGATTGCGGTTTCACCACTGTTCCTTCCTTGGACTATTTTTGATAGATTATGATGACTGCAAACTGGTAAGACCCCAAAACAGCATAGTTTTGAAGATGCAGTGAACCAGAAGTAATCGCAGTTTGACCCTTTTTCAACTTGGTCAAATTTTTACACTTTCCCGTTTTCCAGCTTCTAACACATCAACTTTGAACAAAATGGACAAAATCTTCACCTACTACCTAATGTATTCCACCCACTAACAGGTGCCATAATGCAGAGATAATGAGTGTTGTTCACTTTACCCATTAGTGGTTACGTTTTGCCCAATAAGTGAATACTACAAGGCGGCTTGTAACAGTATTTCAAAAGGAATCCTATAAATAAATTGTTGTGAATCATGCATCAAAAGGTATTCATAACTTTGGGAGAATCTGGACATCAAGGATTGGGTTGTCATAAAGTCTTTCTGTTCTTAGAATAATTTCAGAGGGCCTTCCAATTGATATGAATAATCACACAAAGGCAAGAGCTCCAACTTTATGTCCAAGGTATACAGGCAACAAAGCGTGAGCATGAATGAGAGTTTCAGGCTCAGTGTCAAACTGCTCTACTGCTGTTTGAGTCACTGTAGCCAAAATGTTACTATTTGTCAATGTAAGATGTGTCAAGATAAGTTCACCTCAGGAACCAAAGTGCTTATGTGCAAAATATAAAGAAAATTTGCACCCTATCATTGTCTCACAATAAAGCAAAGCAAAAAAGAAAAAACAACAGCTGAAAAGAGTAAAGAAATATAACAGCTATTTAATTTTATTTTTGGAAATAGAAAAATCTTTAACATTATAATAATGTCTTTTATATTTCACAGCATAATCTTTACATTAATGTCACAGAGTGGACAGCAATGACAAAAAAGGATGGTTCTCTGATCTGCAACTTGAACACAAAATGGGATACAAAGTATGCCGGTGTGTGGGCGAGTGTGGGGGTAAACAATTTCCCAAACTCTTGTTAAAAGGTCAGCTGGAGTCATTTTGCTTCTCTTTTTTTTTATCACATCCTGATTAGTTAAGACAAGAGATGTTGAGTAAGTAAGTCATTTTAGTTTCTCATGCAGTGCAGAAGTAGCAAGAATCTGTAAACTCTGTTTTTACATGGAAAAGTTTCTCACTAGTAAAATCTACCTCACAGCCTAATTACACTGCAGAAAAAAGAACCAGTCATACACTGAGTTTGACCTATTACTAGAAAAAGAATATTACTTAATATATGACTGAAGCCGACTGTTAGTCTGTATTTTCTTATACAATTACATTTACATAATTGTTACCATGAGCCATTTTCTGTATTATTGCTATTTTATTACTAGACTAACTTAGAATATTACCAAGACAGCAAATCAGCAGACACATGGGATGTGATTAATTTAATTAATTAGAACATGCCCATTGTTTAGCCTGTTCATGCTGTTGGCAGACTTAATCACACTGAGAACAGTATAAAAATAGGAGCATTAGATGTTGTTTAAATGCTAAAAATGTATCATTTTAGCTCATTGCTGGGTCATTGCTGGGTATGCATAACATAACTTTTGAGGATTTAAATGAAATGTAACTGTAGTGGCTGGATGAATCCTTAAGGTATCATAGGTACATCAAGGCTAAAAACATGTAAGTTAGTCAATTGCTAGGCAGTTGCTAGGCAACTTTGATTTTAGACATTTTTTTTTCTCCATGCAATTTATATGTGTGAGAGTAAAACTCACCAGGTCTGTCTTTGGCATGTCCTGGTAGTCAGACGAGTAGTATGTTGACGTTTTCACAAAGCCATTGTCACCCGCAACCTTTGGAGGCTGAGCATGTTGTCGGTATGTTGCGCTCTTTGGGGA
This sequence comes from Hemichromis elongatus, assembly GCA_015108515.1. Lineage (NCBI taxonomy): Eukaryota > Metazoa > Chordata > Actinopteri > Cichliformes > Cichlidae > Hemichromis > Hemichromis elongatus. The sequence continues at coordinate 51,549 of VUQR01018289.1, read as the reverse complement.
CCAGCAGAACAGGCTGATGGACTCGCGGACACAGCGCTCAATGTCAATTTCTGCGCACCACAAATAACAGGAGACAAACAATATAACAAAAAATGTTACTTGTGAGTGCTTGAGGTCCTCTTAGTCAAAGAGGAATATACTTTTGAACAACAAAGTACTCTTCGTATATACGGCGTTATTTCAGTGCCACTATTCTGAGCGCACGTAAAAAAAAGATTGCAGGTGCAAGTGTTGCATTTTGAGGAGAAATTTATTTTGAGCGTACAAAAGCCTGTGATTGGTTGGTTTTGTGGCACACTTATAACGGTGTACAGAGAGTTGAGCGCACGCAGCAGAGAATGTTGTGAGCGCAAGCAACACATTGCGAGCAAGCGCAAATGAAAAAACTGAGCGAGAGGGGGTGCTATTGTGTGTGTATATGGATAAGCGCAAACACTGAAATACATTTTTTGCACGCAGCAATGAATTTTGTTCACTCAAATTCAGCTTTTGTACGCTCAAAATAAATTTCTCCTCAAAATGCAACACTTGCACCTGCAATCTTTTTTTTACGTGCGCTCAGAATAGTGGCACTGAAATAACGCCATACTCTGTCAGGCTCTAGGACACACTCAACATGGTATCACGATGCTAACATAAATAACAGGTATTATATCAAATTATTCATTATTTTATTCTAATGCGGTTCTGCCCTCTGGAAAAAGGTTCAGAAACAGGTGCAAAACCAATAGACTAAAGAACAGCTTCTACCCGTGGGCTGTCAGAACCATTAATGCAAATTACGAGTGTGAACAGACTTCTTTCTTTCGCTGCTATTGACTCTGATGCTGCCATTCCCTGTGCAACGTTTTGGTCCCGTGCAATATTCTAGCAGATGTGCAATTACCATCCCCATCCTTAATGACCATAGCCCTTCCACCCTTATTCATTTATTATATTATATTATTGCCCTTGTACACACCCCCACAATGTTTCTGTAACTCATACACTGTGTATATAGTGTAGTTAGTACTTAAATTGTTTTTCTTCTTTGTATATTGTTTTCTGTACTTTTGCACCTTTGTGGTCTTGCTACCTAATTTCGCTGTGCAAGCAACTGCACCATGACAATAAAAAAGTTCTGTTTTATTTATTTAAAGTGGGCAGTCCACAAAAAAAACATTTGGACTATAAAATAGCACTGCTAAATAAAATGCCAAAGCGTTACTATATTCAGCCTGAGGAGAACATGAATGTTTGTAGTACTTGCCTTCTTAATAGTAGTAATCTAGGCATTACATGCAAAGAAATCAAAGAACTGCTAATTTCTGCATTCTAAGTCAACACCAACATCTTATTTCAGCTTTGTAAGAATATGAATGAATTATTTAAAAAAAATAAGTGGTTCTTTCTCTCAACTCACATATAAAGCCTGAGAGATTATGTAAATGTAGCGTGGGAGGTTTAGTGAAAGAAGTGAGCAGTTTGACCTTGGCATTTTGCTGCCATTAATAGTCTTAAGTAGTCATCCAGCAGCGCCAGTGGCTCCTTCAGATAATAACTGCCCATCGTTTAGCAGCCGCCTCTCATCTGAGCTCTTGTCTAGCAAAATTTCTACTCTTCCTTCCAATGCCACTGTACTATTATAAACCCTTCCTGCTTCTTGTGGTGAGAATAGAGAGGATTAGGGAACAGGGACTCACTGGATTAGCCAAGGATTTGGGTAAATTAGGAATTCTTTCCCTTGCAATCTTTCACATTGACAGCCTCTCTTTTTCACCCCGCTTTTCCGTGGCTAACAAGCAAGACTACCTAATGAGCACTCCTTGGTATGACCTGCACCTGGCCAAGGCTCAAGTGAAATTATATAGAAGATATATCTTTCACCCTCATCTGTCCCGCCGCAGTGTCAAGGTTAGGGGGTTGTTAGCTCTCATGGGCTAGCACCTCAGAAACTCAGTTACAAGGTCCATTCTGTTTAAAAAAATAAAAAAATGCTCGAGGTCTGAGATTCCTCACCGACAGGCTTGCAGGCGGTTCTGGGAAACGCATTTTCCCTCCCTAGGGCTATGAATGCTGCATGCAATCACTCCTGCTACTAAAAGAGGCAGAAATGAAGAAGAGGAGATTGATAGCAGCTTTAACAAGCCCTGGGCTCAGCTGGGGCATTTTCACACAGCCAATTTTGTTAAGAAGTCAATTTTTCTTTTTTGTCAGACGAAATTACATTTACGTAATTATGTATGGTGTTATGTAGGTGTTGATTGTGGGCCGTGACTTGTTGGCGCAAATGGAAGAGTAGCATGATTAGTTAAGAGCAACTCAAAGGCCTTTTGGAATTGGATGATAGCTAATGTAAGATGGAAATTACAAGCATGAAGATGAGAGACCGGTAATTTAAAATAAATATAGAGCATTTGTTTCTACCCATTATGTTGTAACAATCACACTACAAAACTTAAAAAATTCCCCTCCACTGACCTGTACATAATAAAATCAAATTGTGAGGCTTTTGACACTTTTTGAGTAGTGAACTTCTTTAATTGTAATCCATGATGACATTGCAGTTATTCTAGTTACTGTGGGTCATCTGTGGGAAGCTGCAACTTACCGAGGATAACTTCTAGCAAAATACTGGTGCACCGATGCTGCTTTAATATATACACTTACAATCAAAGAACATTAAAACTATTGGCAGATAAATTGAATAAGATTCAATGCAAAGTTCTGCTGTGAAGCCTCGGGTCCTCAGGAGCCATGTGGATGTTTCTTTAACATATTAACATTGTAGTTCAAGCACACTCCTTTAATCACAACACACTCCCCCGTGGCAGTGGTCTCCTAAAAAAGAGAACAGCATTCTCCAACACTCTTAACAAATGACTTCTTCATGAATGAAGGGGGAAAAAGAGCCCAAGGTGTTGGCCTGGCCTCCACAATCCCCAGATCCTGATACCATGAAGCACCAAGGTGACATTCACCTAGAAAAATATTCCCCAAAGCATTACACTGCTTCCGATGCGTGGCCTTCTTGCCATAATGCATCCCGGGTACTCCCCCAGTAAGCAATGGACATACACCTAGCTGTCCAATTGATGCCTTCACTCCCCACATTCACCAGTGATCCTTAGCCAACCAACCCTGTCGCTAGTTCACCACTGTCATCCAACAATTCCAATTAGGCCCTTGTCAAACTCGCTCAAACCCTTACACTTGCCCAGTTTTCTTGTTTCTAACACATCAGCTTTGAGGGCAAAATGTTACTTGCTCCTTAATATGAGTAACCAATATCTAAGTATATAATTTAAACTGAGATATTGTTTGACTGTATCTGTAAATCCTCCATCAAAATGTATTCATTATTTTTGCGGAATACAGAATTCAGGTTGTCATGAACTATTTCTGTTCTTAAAATGTGACATGGATCCAGAGAGCTCACGCTCATATGAATAACCACACCAAAGGGAAGGCTCCAAACACTTTCTGTTTAGGCCTGAAGGGTCAGTACAATGGCATCTACACAATATTGAAGTAGTGTCATTTATTGTTGTGATTACTTAATGTACACTTATAGCTTAGATGCATGATTTACAGAGGGTGGCACCAGTGTCAGTGCGCCCCAGGGCAGCTGTGGCTACAATGTAGCTTGCTATCACCAGTGTGTGAATGTGTGGATGACTGAATGTAGTGTAAAGCGCTTTGGGGTCCATAGGGACTAAGTAAAGCGCTATACAAATACAGGCCATTTACACTGTGACTATATAGCTTCAAGTTGTTCAGGTATCATTATTGGAAAGTTTGCATAATTATTTCTTTACCCAGTCAATATGCTTCACTACTTACCCACCATCTCACACTAAGAAATCAATCTTAGCTGATCTGAAGTGTTCAGTATTACTGCTACTATTCAGTATTAGATTTAGAAGAGTTATAGAAGTGCCTAGCTTGTAAAGACAGCTCAGTATTGACAATAATGTCAAACGAGCTCTCTCCAAGTTGTGTCACAAGAATGAGAAGGATTCTTCAAATGGTTTGATTGCACTGTTGCTTCTTGTGAATCAATCTGTCTGAGATATTTGGCTGAAAACAGAAGAAATGCTTTTGAGAAGTAAAGCCTTGATTTCTTTTCTTAGACTTGCATTAGAACATAAAATCTAAACAAGATATAAAAAAAAAAGTTTAGTTTGCAATTGTGGCTACAAAATTAGGCTACACTTGACACACAGAAACACCACGGAAAAACAAAAGCAGTGAAGACAGTGCCTCAGATATCCACTGATTGGTCACTTCATTAGGTACATTCAACTGCTTATTAATGCAGATATCTAATTAGCCAATTACAAGGCACCAACTCAATTTAATCATGTAGACATGGTCAAGCTGACCTGCAGAAGTTCATAGTGAGCATCAGAATGGGAAAGAAAGGTGGTGGTTTAAGTCACTTTAAATGTAGCATTGTTGTTGTTGTTCCCAGAAGGGCTGGTTCGCTGCATTTTCCCACATAATCATCTCCAGTGTTTACAGAGCCGAGGCCAAAAAAATAAAAAAAATATCCAGTGAGCAGCAGTTCTCTGGCTTTTTGGTGTCAGAGGCCAGAGGAGAATGGGCAGACAGCTTCCAGCTGGAAAGGCAAAAGTAACTCAAACAACCACTTGTTACCTGCTACCTGAGTGTTGTTGCTGACCATGTTCATCCCTTAATGACCACAGTCTAACCAACTTCTGATGGCTGCTCCCAGCAGGATACTACACCATGTCACAAAGCCCAAATCATCTCAAAAAATAGTTTCTTGAACATGACAATGAGTTACCGTCCTCAAATGACCTCCACTGTCACCAGATCTCTGTCCAATAGAGCACCTTTGGGATGTTATGGAACAGAAGGTTCACATTATGGATGTGTAGCTGATAAATCTGCAGCATCTGTGTGATGCTCTCAGGTCAATATGCACCAAAATTTTACAAGAAATGTTTCCAACACCTTGTTGAATCTATGTCACAAAGAATTAAGGCAGAATTTGAAAAATGGAGTCCAACCCAATACTACAAAGTGTACATAACAAAGTGACCAGTTAATATAGCTAAAGCATGTTCACATAAGCTACAATGCAGCATGTTCTTTAAAACGGCTTGAATCTAAGTTTTCTGAGAAGACACGGCCTTCAAAATGATCCAGCTAGTTAATCATATAAGTGGGGCTATTTTTTATTTTTATTTAGAATCTGACTTATTTTTTACAGCATAAATTTTTTATACAAGCCAATTAGCAGCCCACAGCCTGTCAGTCTGTGGGCTGCTAATTGCATACTGGTACCAGTTGGAACAACATTATGTAACAGCATTATTTATTTTATTTCTGGTTCTAAATTTAAATAAGTCGAATTGGTAACTCACATAGAAACTACATCTAGGAAACCTTACTTTCAGCAGGATTCGTCATCCATAAATACAGATTTACATCAATTAAGACATTTTACTTACTATCCAGTACCAACTTTTCATTTTTTATACTATTTAAATAGCTCCACATCAGGTGATTGGCATCATCCGCAAATGTAAATGAAAATGTAATTTTTAACACGGCAAATTAGTCCTGTTGTTTCCCACCTCTTCTTCTCCTTCTGCTAGCGTTCAAGGTGTCTCTCTGTGCAGTCTTGGTTGTTTTTCTCAGAGCTAAACATCTATAAGTCGAGCTCATCAGTTCTGTGCCCATCTCGGCTCACTGAAGCAAATGCTAATGTCCCGTGAAGGCAAATGCCTCTGCATCATCAGTAGACACACGGTTCCCCTTCGGCCGGGGAGCCTCTCTGGTCCATTGTGAATCAATGATTTCTCCAAACAGGACAGAGTTTTATAGATTACCTGAGGATACGAGACTAATCAAATGGGAATCACAGAATACGATTAATTGCAAACAAATGGGAAGCCGAGATGAATGTCTCGCTCCAAGTCTAAATGTTGCGCAGCAGGTCACCTACTTCACATGTATACTCTGACATACTGATTCACTTTTATTATTCGCAACACTTAAAAGAAAACAATTCGGGGTTTTCTTTTATCCTTTTGTCTTTTTTTAATCTGGAGACTCAAACAGGCTTTTTGTGGCGATAAGTCTGTATTTGCATGTATGAAGATGACTTACAATACACACCACATGATTTAACCGACATAATGAACACTTGGAAACATGACAGATTTTTCTTTGGATCTAGACCTCCCCTCTTTGTTGGGAAATTTGCAACTATGGACTTCAGGGTGTCATGCATAATAGGCTTGTCACTGAGAATTAATGTCTCTACTCCCATTTACTACCAAGAAAGAGAAAAAGAGAGGAGTGTGTCTGAACCATTTAAGAGCTGCTGTCTTGCAATATTATCTCAACTGTAAATTTTTATTCTGGTAGCTGCGTATTTGAACAGAAAGGCAGAAGACTCTTTTTTTTTTTTTTAATTTCACAACTAAATGTCAAGTCTGCTTATAGATCTCTCCAATGTTCATCCAACTCACTGAATCTTAGAATAAGTCATATTTGTAATGAAAGGTCTCTGGATTCACAGTCATAGTCACGACCACTAAGTATAGGCTTCCATACTTCACAAGATAAATTTAACAAAAATAAACAGAAATCAATGAAGTGTAGATTAAACGAATGCTGCAAAGTAGCTTTCGGTAAACTGCACGGCAGTTCAGCCAAACATACGCAGTAAAATATGTGATATTCTATGTTTTTGTATACCCTGAACGATTCTGTTATTTATCCTTCTGTGTGCACTACAGACGCTAGACAGACTATTTATCTTTTTTTATAATGTCCAGCCAGCAGCATGGTATATATTTTCTGCCTCCATACATGCAGCTCCTGTAGTTACAAAAATGTGACGCATGTGGACTCTGCTCTGAAACAAATGAATGTGAGCTTCAGTTGTATGAGGACATCAATTCTGCACGCCTGATGGCAGAATGGAGCAGGTGCAGTACACAAATCACAGGATGTCTACCATAACTCAGTGTGCGTGCGTGCTTGTGTGTGTGCGTTTGTGTGTGTGTGTGTGTGTGTGTGTGCTTTCATCGACATGAATGTGGTGAGGCAAAGCACAAACTGACCTTCAAAACCATGTTTTTTTTCAACAATTGCTGAGAAGCACTATTAAAAAGTTAAAGAACTTCAAGAATAACACTAAGCCTTTGTTTCTGTTCATGTTGCCTGCATTTCCCCGTATGCATCACGTGCGAACGAATGAATAGTTTACACATTCATGAAATAGATGATTTCAAAGCTCACATCTATAAATCATTTCTCATGTATTTCAGGAGTAAATACAAAAAGCTTCTCTGACGTTGAGATGATTTATCATAACAATGAGTTAGCTGCAGTCTTCATTCTTACAAAATAGGAAGCTCAGTGTGTCCTGCACTGTGTTAACATTTTGAATTTATTGAAGCTTCCTCTGAAACATTACTGCAGTCTTTGAACAAATACTTAGTTTGCAGCAGCCAGTATTTGCTAGACTTGCTTTGAAATAAATGTTGACATGCTATGGTGTTTTGGTGCACCGCTGGGGCTTTTTAGGTCTGACACTTCTCCTTTAGCCCTCCACTTGTGCCGTTTCCTCACATTTTTTAGGAACACAGTACACAGGTCAGCTGATCAGATGTCTTTACTTGTTCCAAAGATGCACAGCAAATTAAGAGGTGTAAGAGTTTTTGCAGCTGTGAAATGACTTTTGCACATCAGGCAGTATCCTTCACTTCCCGTCTTTAAATTTCACTTCGACACACTTCTACTTGTTGCCTTTCGACCCACTGTGATTTTATCTCACTTTTTATGTACTCCTTTATTGTTAACGTCTACAGTTCTTATGTGTCCCCATATCTTTTACTGTCTGGTCTGTATTTTTCTTTTATGTTGTGTTTTTGCTTCTTTCTTCTTCTTTTTTTTTTTTTAGCCCTGGTGTTGTTTTTCTGAAGTGCTTTTTAAATAAAGTGGTGTGGTATAGTAAAATATAAAGATGTGATGGCTCACTTCTGCACTGCACTGCACTAACATTTGATAACTTCCCCTAAAAGCAAAGACAAGTTAAATGGGGATTTTTCACAAATCAGAGGGTTGAAGCTTTAAAGCAGTGAAATTGTGACCTGATACTGGGGTTAGTAGAGATGAAGCACCAAAGTTAGAAGGATTCATCATGTTGAAATATCACAGTCTTGACCATTACGCTGGACTGACAGATCCACAATGGCATCTCAAAAACCACACTACTGTGGGGCTAAAGAAAGAACGATAAATCCATTGAAGATAGACCCATGCTGTCTTAGTGGTGATAAATATTGTGCTGAAGTGTGCAGAACTTAGGAGTCTGTGTTTGTAAGGTATATAAAACTATTGCGAGTGGGGACCAGATTGTGGCTCGAAGCTCAAGTAAACAAGTCCTTTTTGAGGTCATGCAGCAGCCTAGATTTCAGTCCTAATATAGTTTAGAGTGAGTGCCAGATACTACACTGTAACTACCTAGGTATACACAGGCTGCACTAATGAGGCTGGCAGTGATATACAGAAACAAGCTGGCAGGAGGAACAACTCCAAGAAAATCTTGCCAGAGAAGCTGACTGCAGCTCTAGGCCAACATATTTTACCTTTATAAGGAGAACTGGATCTCCTTTTGCCTTCTGCCTCAATCACATGAATCTCCTGGACTCGGGCAGTAAAACAATGACGTATTGCAGCCACTAAAGTTTGTAGAAGATGGGGCTCAGTTTACAGTCTGCTCCAGTGTCCCTTTTGGACAAATTGTTCCTGTCTCTGTTTTTTTTTAAATCCCAAAGTCATTTTGCCTTTCAGCAAGAAAAAAAAAGGGGCTAAGCACCATTTGGAAATATAGTTTTAAAGGAAATTGTTTGAGCTATCCCCCAGTTGAAACCTATATTCTGAAGACATGCATTATGAATGCTGCTTGCTGACTTTATGTCACCGGTACTTTGCTAAGTAATCGCTTTGTGAAAGCGAAAAGGAGCAGTAAAGTGGATGCATAATCAGAGACACTGTTAGGACTCGTCACTGTACGGCAGCATGCAGTCAACGGAAACAGCAAAATCCCAAATGCACTCTGTCACTGTCTGCCCATAACACATTTAAAACTCTGACCTGGAGTGAGTCTGTGAAAAGAATTTAATGAATACGTTTAACCAACACGGTTAATAAGTATGCATATCCATTAAGTCTGTATGAACAAAATGAACCCACTGAATTCTTCCCCGATTTGTCGGCCCTCCTCCTGTTTCATATAAGAAAGGAGTCGGAATTGCTTCTTTTGTCTGTAAAGCATTGAAATCTGCAGGGATTTACAACGATACTGCAAAGTTAAAAGACTTTAAGTATTAGCCATCCCAACTTTTCAATATTTCCTCCTCCTACGTCTCGTTCTTGCTGCGGCACTGACAATGGTGCTTAGGTGGTGTAATGAGGTATTAAAGAATTGAAATGTCTGTCCACATGCAGGTGTACGTGATGTTTCCTATAGCGGTTCACATTCATTTCATATTCCTTTTGCTTTTATGTTCTTTTTTTTTTTTGCTTTTCAGTAAATATGTCTGTATCTTTGCATTATCAAAGCAGCAAAGTGCCTCAGGCAACCTGCTACTCTCACATCGCTATGCCGTCCGCTGACTTTATTTGTTTGTATCTACCTGGAATTTTGTTTTATGCATCAGCAAAATCCCAAACTTTTGTCTCTCAGGATCCTGGTAATTGCTCATTTAATGATACAAGAGATGCTAAGACAGAAAGAGTTTAAACTCTGAATGATGACGATATAAATGATGAAGAAGCAAACAGGCTGCGAGCAGACTAATTCCAGGGCACAGCGATTGACTGTTCAGCAGATGCAGAGCGGACCGCGGCAACGCCGGGAGCACATCAAGCAGGGAGTATGTCTGTATAAGAGTGCAGAGCTGTCTGCTTTGAGGATATCATTAACTCAGACACATGAGCGCACATAAGTACTCTGAGAAACCGAACACTGCCTCCTAGAAATGCAAGCTGTTTTAAGATGGAAACCTTTCAAGTGAGATTTTAAAAAAGCCAGAAAAGGTATTTTTGTTTGACTTTTCTTTGCTTACTGCAGAGATTTTAAAGCTTTTAGAATACTCTCATATATATACTGTTTGGCTGTAGGTAATTAAGTTACACTTGTATTGAAAAGAATTGTAAAGAGGAAATAGGGAAAGTCTGTGTAAATACACAAATGTACATACCAGATGACATTCTTACCTGGCAGGTCAGAGAAGAGCAGGATGCATTCATTGAAGCCATTAGCCAATAGGCGGTCCCTGAGTTGCTGCAATATAGCAACGCCAATACAGAATGGGAATGAGGAGTTACCCAGGAGCAACGTGTCCCACAGGTGGAAGATCTTGTGCAGTGGAAAAACATCTGTATTGTGACAAAAAGAAGTAAGTGAATATGAGAGTGTCTGAAAAGAAACATGCCTCCAGAGATTCTCAATGGGATTCTGCAAATGGGACAATAGCATGCAGCATGCACACAGTGAGAAATAGATAATCAGTTTGTGCATAATGAGGATAATTTGCATGTGCACAGTGCGTTTACTTAACATGGCTTTATGGTTTTAAAACGGGGAGCTCACTAAACAAAACTGTGCACTGCCAATGCTGCCTGGAGGGATATTTGATGTGGGGGAGGCAGCTGGGAAAATGTTTCGAGGTGGGTGTTGTTGTGGAAAAATGACAGGAAGAACATCAGGGGGCTGAGGAGCTTTAGAGCAAGAAACCTGCACAGGTTATTCCAAGCCAAATAAAACCACAGCCTGATAATACGTCTCGGAGCAGTTATTATTTCAGTCACATTACTCTCAGTGTTTTAAAATTTAAGGTTTCCCTTCTGTATAGATTTATGCATGCGAACCAGCATTGTCCACCTGTTTATATCATCCGGGGGGGTTTGTTAAGGTGGATACTAGACAAGCTGACGTGCATGTGTGTGTGGGCAAAATGTGACTGTGGTGAGTGCTGTGAAAATGCCTCGGAGGATCTGCACCGCATTAGCAGTCAGCCGAGTTTGCCGGTGCGTGTGAGTGACAGTCAGTGTGTCTGTGTGTGAATGGAAGATGACCCTCCAACCTTGTCTCATATTGGATCGGGGACATTAGCAGTCAGAAGGGCACACCTCGCGAATACTGGACTCACACACAGCCTCAGGGGGAGGATAAGGGTTAAAAGGGTCACAACTCACACTCCCCACACCAGAACTGGTCCCTGTGTGTTTGGATTTAACTGAAGACGTCTCCCCGTGCAAGGTGCAGGGTTCAAAAAGATCAATGGATCGTGCACATGCAGAGTAATCTGGCTTCAATTAGTGTAAATTGCAAGTTGTGTAATGTCTATAACAGTCTGCACGCTACCACAGCTCTAGTGTAATGATGAAAATTTATATTGACAAGGTGGCAAGTTATTAAAATAGTTGCTGTAAATGACGGGGCCGCCTGGAGGGAACCGGGGTCATTGCATATCATTTAATTTTGGGCCTCTGCTAATATGATTATTTTTCTGAGCTATACCTGCACTCAGTGAAAGGATCAAAGTGTAATGCTGCCATCCGCTGACAAACTTCATGCTGAGAGCATGCCCCCCCCCCCCCCCCCCCCCACCAAAAAAAAAAAC
>VUQR01018289.1:15434-33757 GCA_015108515.1 Hemichromis elongatus | reverse complement strand
TGTTTTTTGCTTGTTTAAAAAAAAAAAAAAAAAGCCCACATGTTGCTCGTAGACTCCTGATCCACTCTTCAGCCCTTATCAACCTCTGTACATAGTGAATGTAAACTCATGCTGCACAAAGCTGTGCAAGCCCCATTTCGTCGCACATTTCATCTACAAAGGAGCTCTGACCAGAAAGATAAACATTAGACAGCTCTCTCCAGGGCATCTAGCAGGGGAAGAAATGATAATAGTCACATTCCCCAGGGAGTTCAAGAGGTGTATGATGCAGCTGTTTATCGGTCACGTATGAATTGCCTGTGACATTTCTCGGCAGGCACCTGCAGTTTCATTTGTTTCCCTATCTGTAAATGATGTGACTCAGCTGCAAACTCCATTAAGAAAGACTGAAATTAGTTTTCAGAGCTTAGAAGCAACATGGAGCCAAAATTTAATCAACATTGAGCTGACGGGCTGATGCTCAGTGCAAGCCGATGATAATTTGCTTCTGAACTTAACTGAATGCTCAGACCATGTTTAATGCTTATTACTTAACTTGGAGTTGACTACATATGATAACTGTTAGAAATGGCAACACGTAAGAAAATGATATGGAACAGCGGCTGCTGGAAGAATGAGAACTCATTATTTCATTAGTGCGCAAGTAACTCTCTGAGTTGTGCGGATATTACTAAAGTATAGCTTACCTTGGATTACATGAGAGTTGTCCTTAAGAAAAAAGTTGTACAAGTACTTGGGGATGAAGGCAGACATGCAGGCATATGCCAAAGCTGGGAAGAGAATCAGATGAAAAGGAATGTGGGGGTAAATAAACTCGCTGAAATATTAGTTAACCACTTGAGATCACATTAAAAGTCTTGCCTTCATTGTTGAAATTCAGATATAGGAATGGGGCACAAAGCGAATCCAAACCTGAAGGGAAAATCAAATCATCACCTTTGCACAAATTCCACTGTAGGGTCAAAAAATTTAACAAGAAATATGAGGTGTGGCATGATCACCACCTAGTGTCTATTTATGTACAGTGCAATAATAAATAGTGCCAGTTACAAGATCAGGACCAAAAAAATCTGAGAAATTCACGTGACTGACCCTGCCAGTAGACCAGGTCAGGGTGAGACACCACCCAAGCTTTCAACACACGTCTGAACTTGATGTGGCCCTGGGGAGATGACAGCAGCTCATCATATTGGTGGCACCGTGGGATGTCCACCTCAATCTGTAAGCATGTGCACAAAAAGACCAAAGAGACTGAATGAAGCAAGATTAAATTTCCTTGTATCCATGATGTAAGATGCATTTTCAAACAGCTGTGTACCTGTCTGTCAGTTGGTATCGGAGTATCCTTGTCTATACCTTCATATTTAGCTAGGATGTCACCCTGTGCAGAAGAAGAATAAGAGGTACCACAAACAGATATAAAACTGCAACTTTTCTGCAGTCAGGATTTTCTTTGTACCTCGATCCCCAGCAGGGCAGCCCAGGCCAGCCCTCGTACAAGCGGGGGAATGTCCACTCTGGCTTCTTTCCACACTAGGGTCTTCTTGTACGGGTAGGCCTAAAGTCAAAGCGGTACATTATTGAGTCCCAATCTAACAATAACATGTTTAAACAAATAAGAATACTACAAATAAAGGGCAAAAACTGAGGAGATGCTTTTGCATGGCGAGTGCTGCACATGACTTTGTATGGAGCCCAGACCTTGAGCAATCTGTCAAAGAGGATGATGCGGATGAGCTGGTACTCGGTGTCTCTTTCACGGATGATGAGTGGCAGCGTGACGGCGGCCGACAGTTCATTGCTACTGTTGGACTGGGGCAAACTGGACTGTCTGGAGGAGGGAGAAATAAGAGGGGGGGTTATGACATTACCCAAAATAAATGACGAGGTGAGGCGAGGATGACAAGAGCAACTTCAGGATTGAGAGCACTTACTCATCTTCGAGGAGAGGGTAATAGGCTTCTCTGGCTACATCTTTCAACCTCTGGGGGAAAAAAAAGAGACCACTTATAGTAAAAACAGTAACAGAGGTTTATAGTTTCTACAAGCATCCAGCAATACAGCAAGGCCATAATTCACAAAATTAAAGGATTCCGTCAACCGATAAAAACACACTTATCGGTACGAAAATGAGAGTGACATAATGACTGCAATACAATACAATATAGCACAGCTGCAGATAGTGCAGTAGTGTTCATAAAGAAATGTACACATTTTTCGGTTTTACATTTCTGAGCTGACACAGAGACAGCGTCACTGTGGTGTCATCGAGCAAGAAACTGCGATCCCTGCCCTGGCCAAACGTCTCCCCATCCTCCAAGACGAAACTGAAAAGAAGATGCAAACAAGATGCAGACAGGCTCGAAATTTAAACGAAAACTGCCAACCACTCAGGCTCGTGTGTTTGTTTATGTGTTGTTTTATACTTGGGCAGTGTGGAGATCGGTGGTTTGGACTGAATGATTTCCTGGTTGGTGAGTTCCTTTTCTAGGTCTCCCCCTGCCAGACACCACAGATAATAAACCTCATCTATGGCTCGCTCCGACAGGTAATCCTCATCGTCGTCTAATGGCGCGCGCACACACACACACACACACACACACACACACACACACAAAGTGTAAAAATCCAACCGGCACAGGTGGCTCTACAGCACATGAAAATAAATAGTGAGAGTAGTGACTGTTTGAAAGAGAAATGACACTAATAAAGTCTTCCTTTTTATTCTTTCATCTGGCCTGCAACAAATAAAACAAACAGAGTAAATCTAAGGAAATCAATTCCAGAACTAGAAAGCAAGAAAAAACAAAACTTTCTCATTTCTACTATCAAGATGTTCTCGACAGTGGAAAGCTGTTGGCACGGAGAAGAGAAAAGAGATTTTGGAATTGAATGCAGGACTGTATGGTATGCTAAAACAATGCTACGACTTTATTAGTAAAGGAACACTTAATTAAAGCAATTTTAAGATATTCTGTTCTGCTTTAAGAGTTTTTTAAAGGTTTTTAATCAAAGAAAAGTAATTTGACATATGGTTTGTGTCTGTCTGACGTTGTTGTGTGTTTCAGTGTCTGTGTAAGTCTGCATATTTGTTTGTGTGTAAATGGGTAAGACCTTTGCAAAGGTCACTGATGTCGTCTGGGAGCACCAGATGTGCACAGCGCAGGGATGAGGAGAAAAGGCTGACGGGCTTCTGGAAGGGTGTGTAGTGGCAGGAGATGCCATTAAACACAGGGTCTCGCAGCAGTTCTGCAGGGGTTGGCCTGTGTGATGCACAAAAGTCAAAAGACGTGATTATCATGACGCCAAAATACTTTCAAAATCAGAGTACACCAAATAGTCATAAAGTCCTATTAAGATTCAGCATTAAGTCATGAAACCTATTTATAGGGGTGTCAACTAAAAACTTGGATTATTTATTTAGGTTTTTTAAAGATGCTGGTTTTCTCTCTTATGTAGATGCTACAAGATATTTTCTTTACCCACACGGTCAAAGATTTTCTCTTTCACTCAATGTCTCATGTCTGGCAACAGGATATGATATCCAACAGAAACTGGATTTACCTTTTAGATGGAAGAAAGGTCAAGCACTTCCTTAATAACTCCAGAACACTGTCAGGCAGCTCCTGTAAATATGATGCAAATATGATCAACTCTGTCATAGATGGAACAGACATACCGCAGTGATGCTCCCATCAAGAGTCAAGAAATATTACAGAGCATTAACACCGTTACATTTGTTTAATTATAAACTTTAAAAATTTTAAATTGTTTCATATTTTAACACTTTCCAGGAGTGTCCGTAGCCATGGCAGCCTGGTTAACCTGGCAGCTTTTCCATAGTGGAAGAAACCAGAACTCCAGCATAATGACGTGTACAAGCACCGGCAGAACATGCAAACTTCACACAGGGCCCTGAAACGGCTGCCTAACTTACATTATGTCACCTTTTCAAATATAATAATGCATGAAATCTATTTCTGTTTCTTTGTTTCTTTGTCCATGAGCTCCTCCTCTATCATCAGGAACTGTGTAACCAAAACTTCCACAAAGGCTTATCTCTGGACCATGAAGGTCTTTAGCTTCACTAGATTTAGATTTTATGACCTAGCAAACACTTAGCAACAGCTTGACGTTACATGTTTTTAGCATATTTGTAACACCTTACAATAGAATCTGACTGAAGTAATTTTATAAAAATAAAATCCCATTAATAGTCACTCAAGCTGAGTTGTGTATATATCTTGACTCCGCCACATTGCTTAGCTTAGAATACAAAAAATGACCCGTTTTTGGCATATAAGAAAATCTACTACCCTTTTAAACTTCTTTTAGTGACATTAAGTAGAGGCCAAACAAAACTGCAGCATGAGCCTGTGCTAGTTATAATAACTTCTAGGGATTCGCATGTGGCAGAGAGTGCTGAAATAAGCCACAGTATGCAGAAGACGTCAATAATGACATCTGCTGAAAAGACCATTGGCACTAACTTGCCTTCAATTCAGCATTTGTACAAATCCATCATATCACTGCAGACCCATCACACCCCCACACAAAACCTGTTCTAACTCCCCTCCTCTGGTGGGCGCTACAGAGCACTGTACAACAAAACAAGCAGACATCCGTACGGTAGCTCTGATGAACATTTAGAAGGGTCACATAGTGTCTGTACATACACATCCAGCATACCTGCTGCTGAATGAAATCCTGCTGTATATACAGTTTGGTTTTCTATCCTTTCATTATCATACATACCTATATAAGATGTTTTTGTTTGAATCACAAGATCCACCATCTATCTAAAAAAATGATTTGAGTAAAATAAATCACCCAAATAGCTAAAATGATTTAGATGAGTAAACAAGCATATATTTTGGGACTCCAATTAGCATGAAGATCAAAGGCATCAAAACACAGCCTACCTAGAGATAAATGAAGGTGTTACACCTGTGACTATACTGTGATGATAAATCCAACTTTGATGATTATTAAAGTATTTCTTTCACAAAACAAAAACCTAACTGCTGGAGATCAGCACAACATTTGTCAACATGACCCATAAGTAGGTTTACTCATGTCGTACTCAGATCACACCTATATTTAAACTTCTCTTTGATCCCATCTGCACACGCTGAAAGTGTATCTTAAACAGTTGTGACGTTACTATTTTGAAAAAGTCTGTCCACAGACAGAAAACACTCAAACTGTCTTTGATGGAGTTTCTGTTATAGTAGGTATCACACACACACACACACACACACATACAGACAACACCAGCTATGACTTTGTCAAACAGACATTAGTTTTACCTTAATGGTATCCAAGCAACCGTGTTCCTCAGCAAGGACAGTGACAATGTCATCCATGCAACCTGAGGAGGACAAACAACATCGCCACATAAGTCTAAACGAGATTGGAGGCACGTTTTTTTCTGAATAACCCAGACGACCTTTGCACTCACCCAAGGTTAAAATGAATTTCAACCTCTCGCTTATATCAATATTCTGCAGGAGTCTTCTGCCCTGCAATTGATGCGATTTTAAGGTGGATTTACCAAACAAAAATCAAAAATCTTGCACGAATGTTTATTAAGGATTCTTACTGCACATAATTCAAAGAGCAAAATGCCAAGCGACCAGACATCAGACTTTGGTCCCGAGGGCAGAGGAGCTTCATCACGGGAAGGGTCACTGGGGTGGAAGGAGCCCTGAGCGATCACCTCTGGAGCAAGGTATGATGGGTACCTGAGGCCAAAATGACAGAGCAGACAAGTAATGTACTTTTGTAAGCCTCTGAATAAGACAAATTATAAGCAGCAAGTTAATTAAGGCTTTAAACCCCACAGGACGTTTGTTGAATCTTTGCTTTATATCTAATATGACATCTTCATTTTTACTCTATGTAAAGTGCTGTTATTGTTCTTGTTAATAAATGATGTCCAAACAGCTGTTCCTCAAAGCGAAAGCTGCTTGTCAGTTACATTTATTGAACTTTCAACGCCAAATGTTTCATGAAAGTCACAGGAATGTGCCAGAATTTCTCTTCATAATCTGTAAAAGGATATTACACAGATACTTGGTAGAACACAAAGACCTTTGGATTGGGATCAAAGCCCAAAGATCTGTTACAGTTCCTTAATCAGGATGCCCTAAAAGCTGGTTTCTGTGAATAAGGATATGAGCCAATTATGCATCATTTTTATGATCAATTGCCTGTTTTTTTGTTGTTGTTGACTAACAGAAACCAGATACGAGTGAAAACATGACCCTTTACGCTGAGCTAACTGAAGGACAAAAGAGAAGAAAAGGACATACCCAATAGGAAAATCCACATCTGCCCCGTGATCAGTCATGTGATAAAGGCCGAACTTTGCCAGCTTGACCTTCCCCTGCAAAGACAAACTCAACATTAGTGTGACAGATTATTTCTTATTTTTATTTTATATCTTATTATTTCTTTAAACTGGACAGTAACTCAGGCGAGCATGAACCTGATGGCTTTGATAGAAATGGTACCTTACAGTCCATGAGCACATTGTGTGGGCTGAGGGCTCGGTGCACCAAACCATGTTTGTTCATAAACTCCAGGCCTTCTAGAACCTCATAGGCTATTTGCAGCACCTTTTCCGAACTAGCACAAACAGAAACCTTTGTTATTGTCAATGTGTAGAAAAGTGTACATCATATATAAAAAGCCTTATGAACAATAAGGTTTTAAGGTAAATGCTCAAAGGTGAAAGGGAAGAAAGGTAAGATAACAACGAGTCATTCACATGTCACATTCACATTTTATATGTATTGCTGTCAGGTTAATTTAGGTCGTTTTACCTGGGTGTGTTTCCTGGCTTTTGGAAATTGCTCAAACTGTTCTTATAGTGTTCAGCAACAACGATTAGCCGTTCTAAAGAGCAAGGGGAAAAAAAAGATAATGGTTATTATAATCAGAAATAATTCACTATGTGCAAGCCTGTATAGATAATACACCTGGACTTAACCTAAATCTTGCAAGAAGCAAATATTTGCTGTCAGACATGAAGATTTCACAAAGAAAACCAAAAAACCGAAAGGTGATCTCAGCGAACGTGGCAATGGTTGTTGGTGCCAGATGGGCTGGTTTGAGTGAGCGCCAGTTCTCTGGCAAAAAATGCCTCGTTGATGCCAGAGGTCAGAGAACAATGGACAATATGCGTCCAGGTGATAGGAAGGTAACAGAAACGCTAATAACAACTTGTAGCATAGCTGAACACACAGCATGTGGAACCTTGAAGCAGATGGGCTTATAGCAGCAGAGCATACCAGGTGCTACTCATGTCCGCAAAGAACAGGAAACAGGCTACAGTTTGGATCCATCCTGCCTTGTATCAACAGTTCTGCCTGGTAGTGGTGGTGCGGGTGATATTTTTTGGCACACTTTGGTCCTTTGTTAGCATCACTTAAACACCACACCCCCTTTGCATTGCTGCTGTCTATTTATAAGCACAGTGTACCCATCTTCTAATGGCTGCTTACAGCAGAGTAACATGTGCTTTATAGGTATTCCCAAAATACTTAAATCGTAGCAAACATAGATACAACACAAGCCTGCCATTAAACATATGATGTTTCACCAGTTTAGTAAGTTCTTTACTGAAAGCCCAAATTAATAAGTTTAATTTAGATAAGTTGTTTAAGTGCTTAATATGAAATGTGATGACAGGTTACGCAATTTTATTTTAGCCCTACAAGCACAAGACAGAAAGGCATACCGTGCTTCCCTCTGGAAATGTCCACATACTGGCAGAGTCTGGGGTGAGTGATGGTTTTGAGAATCTGGAAACGTCCCAGGATTTTGATGGAGTTGGGAGTCAGAGGGAGTCCGTTGCTTCCACAGACATCATGTGGAAGAGCTGAGGCAAAGAAGGTAAAGGCTCCTACCTGGGCGTCTTTAAGGGGGCGCATTGTGCCACTGGCTTTAAAAACAGATAAGGGAAACAGCAATGAAAGAATATGCGTAAAACATGAATGAAAGAAACAATAAGCAACACCGTGGTGTGGTATATTATCCAACTTCACCATTAATGTAATTTAAAACAAAACCGAGGTAAAGCCCATCATTGGAGCAAAACGGTTAACACTCACGTTGTTGATACAACACACTTACACCAGTTAGTTAACACGAGAATCCTTTCGGAAGCAAAAGATAGGAGTGCGAGAGGGCAACTATGCTACTGAATGTATGAAGTTATGAAAATAGCTGTCATGTTAGTTGTGGAGACGTCGTTTAGTATGGATTACCTCAAATACGTCCTCTCTAAAGACGAAGCTGCATGACAATGTAAACGAGTAAGCTGAAATGGTTATTAATAAAATATTTTTTTGAAATGAACTATTTTTCCTGTTTCTGCGACGCGATGAAAACAGCTGAGCGAACGTGACCGACGACGCTTATTTCGTGCGACGAAGGGAAGGAGGGGGGGCGCAGAGAACAAGACAACGGTGTTAAAACTTCAAGTAATAAAAGAAAAATAAATAAAAGTCACTGAAGAGTAGTTTTACATTTAATTTTCTTTTTCTGGTCTATTTATTTTTTTCAATATGGCAATTATACACAGGCAATTGCCGAGACAACTTTACGGCTTCCATAATGGCCGATCTATATAACATAGGGCGAGCGAAGCTGTCTTTAACTGCTTCCTATCCGGATGCTGCTGCGATCTACACAACTGGGGCCTGAACTGGCGAGTCTGCGGCTGCCTGTTTGCTATCTCCGTTAGCAAGAAGGGATAACAGCTGTCAAGCTCCCCAGCTGAAAACGTGCTGGGTTTGCTGCCGCTCAGAGTTCATGTAAGTTTAAAAAGGCTCCGTGTTATATTTTTTGTTTAAACCCACCATTGCTGTATTTTTTATTGTCAATGATGTCTAACCCGCGCTTATACTAAGAAGCTTAGCTACATGAGAGCTAGCCTAAAGGGAAGTTTATTCCCACGTTGGTCGCAAAACCTGGAGCTGAACCGGCTAATACTATAGCTTACTGATGCAACGCTAACTCATGTTAAGCGTACAGTGAGCCATCTCAAATACACAGTTAATCCAAATTTAGGAATAAACACACCACATTGTTGTAAGATTTTAATTTTGTTGCGATACTGGTGACCTTTACTGTTCTAAGACGGCAGCCGTAGTTTCATTTTGAACTTTGAACTGAACTGAATCTTTATTTTGAACATGTTAAACTATAGAACCACATATAAAAGAAAAATGAAAACAAAAAACTTGAATGTTCAAAAGGAGCAGGAAGAAGCATAAGCTTATTTAATCCCACCCCCTTTCCACTATCTAGTAGTCAATAGACTACCAAATGAATATTTTCATTATTCAATTAACCTTTTTCGTAAATCTGTAAAGTGATTTTAACTTTATAGATTAAATATGTCTCTCTCGGAGGAAGACATAGATATATAAAATTAATGCACTGAAAATCAAAAAGTTTCAATTTGTACACACTGTGATTAAAAAATCTTCACAATAAGAAAAATAATTGAGTTATCACACTAAATGTCAAATGTCGTGTATGGGACATTTGAGACACATGGGACATCTGAAAGACAGATCAATGCATTGTTACATTGTTATTTTATGTAGCATATTAAAAGTAACAAAACCAGAACCATAGAGGATTAGTTTATGATTATGTTACAAGTTATGATCTTGATTGGTTTTGTAATTCACAAGTATTTATTAATCTGAGCTAAATTTACTCTTAGCCTATCACAGTCTGCCATACCCATGCTTAGACAACTACTGCCATTGTTCACATACTTTTCTGCATACTTTTTTGTATGTTAAAGGCTTAAAATGTGCATCTGTGACTGTACTTGAGGGCAAATTTAACAAACTGTAGAAGTCATCAAGCCGGATTATTACAACAAATACATTTATCACTTGATGTACGCTGGCCTGAAAGCAAATTTGTTTTTCCTCAGAATTTTTGCCATTCAGTCAATTAAGAATTGGAAAGTCTAAAACACCCATATGTTTTCTGTTATTATCCACATTCATTTGTCTCTGGGTCTAGCCACTGGGAATTAAGCTGGCAGGAATCTTTGTTACGTGCTCGGCTCAGTGGGATGCCAATGCGCATGCTCTATGAGCCAAAATAGCAGAAATGTGTAGAACATCTGGGTACCTCATGGAGGAAGCTTGGATGTCTTTTTGGATCACTGAGCAACTTTTATTTAAATTGAAGAGCCATGAACTGTGTTGTCTCTGGTACCTGGTATCCAGTTTTCATTTAGGCCTGTACGATACAGAAAAATATCTTATAACAATCTTTTTTTTAATATCGGTTGTATATTAATGTATAAATATATAAAATATGTAAAAATGTAACAAACTTTTAAATGTAAACAAAGGAGAACATAAAAAATGGACATTTTCACTCTGTTGTCCACTTAGTCTCTCACAAAGAAATGCAGTGTTGTCCCAATGAAGTGGAGTGAGGCTCATGCATTGATCAGATATGCAACTTCACTACAAATTCGATGTGGTAGTGAAGTGTGACACAGCTGCCTTTCTGCACTCTGGGAAAGTGCCACTCGAGAGAGATGTTTATGGCCACGAAGTTGGACGTTAGGGTCAGTTAGCCGCTTAAATCTGATGTTTTTAAATATTCTTACTGACATCATGTCTTGTCATGGTGTTATCTGCCTTTGTGGGAGCATGCTTTCGACACAGTTTGCAGTGCACCCAGCTCTGCTTCTTTGTCAGTCTTTTCATGGCCAAAATGTCTCGACACTATGAAATTACTCTGACCTTTCTTTTTAGCTATGTCGTCTTCCTTTGAACCTCTGGCTGTGGTTGTTGGGTTGTCACTCAAGTTTTCCCTAATGTTTTCTGTTTTGTCTTGTATCTCCCTCGTGCTCAATTTATGGTGCTGCCATTATGTCCATTTGTGGACATATATTCCTACGGAAAACTAACAGAAAAGGGTTTTTAACCAATAGAGGTGGGAATCACCAGAGACCTCATGATACGATATTATCATGATACTTAACTCACGATACGATATTTTTGCAATTATTTTTATATTTTGCGATATTTAGTGTTGCAATACGACATTTTGTGATTTATCACTTTTTTCTACTGCAGATTCTTTCCACAAAAGGTAAATTTTATCAATATTATCAATATATGAGTCCACAGCCCGTGAAATCCATGCGTCGCAAGTTAATGCAGCCCTTTCTGCTGTGCTCAAAGTTTCCTCAACTTTAGGTTGTGATGGTATCACATACCTGGGTTCCAGCGTCTTTAGCATGTAAGAAAAGCCATTTTCCACAATGTTGTAAGGACGTAGGTCTTTGCAGATGAAGTACGTGATAGATTGTGTTATTTTCTTAGCTCGCTTTGAATTGGAAAATAACTTTGTCAAGCTAAGAGTGTCCAGCGTTGGTTGATTTTTCAGTTGAGCTGATTTAGAGCTAGCTTTGCCATCTTTGGCTAATGTTGTTTTTAGATGGTGGCGTGTAAGATGGGCTCTCATGTTCATAGTATTCCCAGAGGAGTTTATTTTCATACGACACACCTTGCAAATCCCGTGTGTCATATCCATCACATTTGTCCCATCCTTATTAAAAAAATCCAAAATACGTCCAGACGTTTGATTTAAACGCAGATGGCGCTTTCCTGATTTTTTTTCTTTGCCTCCATCTTTGTTGGATCAACTTTCCCACGTTGACCTAACCTCTGCTGACCTCGCTAGAGAAAGAGCTCAACCACACCATCTGGTGGACTGGAAGATTTTATAATAAAATATCGATATCTGCTGTCCCTGTATCGATACATTATTACCAAACAAAATATTGCAATACTATGCAGTATCGATGTTTTCCCCCACCCCTAATAACCAATGCAAATGTGCTCCAGTGTCATCGATGGAATGCTGAGTGGTTGACAAGTCCAACAACACAAACAAGAGTAGGCCATAGACCAGTTGTACCACATATTTTTGACACTTTACCATTTGGCAACAGATGCTGTCTCCGGGTAGATGGACAGCCCGTAGCTGCACATGGACTGCTAATGTAGTAACACTGCTGGACCATAATTTCCTTTTCACACTCCTAATGTACTGGTGTGTACAGCTCCAGTAGCCTAAACATTAGTACATGTGCTGCTGTGAGCAGCTTCTCCTAATATGACATCGCTCTAACTGTATTCCAGCCACATGATTGCTGTTCTTACTGGCATTGGCTTTTTTGTTGTCTGTGAAATTATAGAATGAGTTCTATTGACTTTTTATTGACCATGTCCCATGTTGCTATTGAGAAAACTTATTTCACAATAATTATTTTTGTGGTTTTATCACCCAGGCCTGTTCAATTTAACACATCCATGGTGGAAATAGAGCCTAATAGGTTGACAACAGGGAACATGATGCACTCACAGTATATAGAAAAGCTCCATTATATCTTTTCTAACAATGTGATTGCCAGCGTCCAGAGAAGCGGTTCTGTGCCAGCACGTCTCTAGTGGTGAAGTTTGAAGATAAACTTTTCTGCCATTGTCAGTCCAGCTTGTTCTGCACTGATGCATCGAGAAATGTAGTGTCAGTGCATTTGCAATGTCAGAAGAGCAGTTTTGGTGGACACTGGTTTCTAAGGTAAAGTTTGTTTGTTTGTTTGTTTTTTTTAAAGTTACTGTAGCTTTAAGTTGGAGCACTTCTGTATTACTTCTTCCACCCTAGATTGATGTGGCATACTTCTATTTCAAGATAACTTAAGCTGTTTTTACACATACACAGTAACTCTTAAATTTATTATAAATCTTTTATGTACACTGCTTAGAGCAATCGTCTGTGAGAACACAAATACCCACAGTGGTTGGCTTTACCCTTCCAGCTTCAGTGGGTGGAGAATTTATATTACTGTGAGTGTCATGTCTTAGCCATGGCAAAATGAAACCCACTTGATGTACTCCTAGTGCCAGTCCCAAGCCCAGATAATTGAAAAGGATTGTCAGGAAAGGGTGATAAAGGACAGGATTAGAAATGAGTATATCAGAGGGACAACTCAACATCATCCACTGTCTCAAATCTTTCTTTTAAAAGGGTTATTTTCATAAAATCATCCAATATAAAAGAAAATGCTGTTCTAGACTAAACCGTCAAATTGTTGTGCCTCTGACAATAATCCAGATAAACACATCTGTATCATTGTCTCTCTTTTAATAATATCTGCTTGGAAATGTTCTTACCCTATGCAGAATTACCATCAGGTTTGTATTTTAGTAAATGAGATTCATTCTAAACTGAAAGACTTGTGCAATCTGCATATCATCCGCATACTGCCACGCCCCCATTATTCTATATATAGGGAAACTCGTTTGCCTCCAGGTAAAGTGGAGAAACTGGTCATGATATTGCACGATAGAAGCCTGCACCTGTAAGGCAGGAAAGCAGGAAAAAGTCAGACTTAAGAAACTCAGGCTGAAATAGCTTCTGAATATTGCAACGCTCACTGTGGCTCAAGTGAGAAAAAGTTTAAGCATCAAAATTGATATAAACAAAGACTAGCACACTACAAGAACATAATATCATGTGTGGCATAATACCAAGAAAGTAAACATAGTGCATGTATTGACTGATTTACGCTGTTCTCAAATAGATTCATGTGTCATTTGCAGGGGAATGATGAATTTAACATAAACACTTTTACAAATGATTTACGTGTAGATTTTTGAGTACCTGTTGTTAGTAAATTGGGACTAATGGATCTCTATTGATTAAAAGTACATAGAAATCACTATTTAGGTTAAATATGAGAAAGATGATAACATGCGTCTTCATACCATGTAGCTGCATCTGGTCCTAAAGAGTTCTACATCTTCATTGTTTCTTTTAAATTAAAATCTGTAGGGCCTTCCAGTGCCTTCAGATGGTGCTGGCACACTGCACTCTGCTTTTAATCACAATGTTCTGGTTGGCAGACAGGTAAGGAAATATCCTCCCACAGTCGATTTCTACTGTGGGAATGAACCGTGAAAAGAGGAAATGCTTGTTTCCAGACTGGTGTGCTCACACACCAACACTATACCGCAGAAAAATGGTGGTTAAATGATAGATTTACATATGTGATTCAAACCACCTGTGCTGCCTGTGTCTGTGCAGTAATAGCTTGATATTTTCATTTAAGAGTGGGTGTACAGGCAATATGTGCATCTTTATGGAAATACAAGTGCATGTCTCTGGAAGTGCTTGTAACTTGCTAAATACATGCATTTGTCAAACAGAAGAAGAGTTGAAGATTTTGTAATTAGGTCAAGTGGATTAGTGAGATTGCATTGCAGGTGATAGCTCACTTCACTTCTTTTTTCTTTTTTTTTTTTTAAATCGATAACGCATTTCAGTCTAATATCCGTTGCTCCAGCGCCTTCATGCTGCATGCGGTACCTCGGCCTCAGGATACATTTTCAAAGGTTATCCAAATGAGATCAGCCTTTTTGTGGCTCTTGTTATTACTCTACCACTGGTCCTGTTTAAATCAATTCAGTTTCTCAAAAAAACAATGCTTTGATCCTTGATTTTATCAACTCCAGCTTTTTAGTGTTTCTAATTTCCTCATCCCCCAACATTTTGTTTTCATCTTGGGCCAGCTGTTGTTTTCCAGTGCCTCCCTGTAATATGTGTAAGACGTTTTCTTCTTCATGCCTCAGCCTTGTAAAAATCCTTCTTTTCCTCTTTCTTCAAGAAGTAATTTGCCAAGTGCAACATTATAAAGGAACATTAGGATAAACAAGCTTCGTATCATTTTATCCAGTCTGGATTGGAACGTGTCAAGTATTTATTACTTGTTCCTCTCTCTCGGTCAGCATATCTTGTAGATAGAGCCCAAAGACTGTCACTCTAGACAACCAGAGTAGAACGCCCATCAAAATCACATTAGGACTTGGTTTATACTCAGTGACGCTGTACTTTATAGAAAACATGTGAAAGTGATTGTTCTTTTTGACTTATTGCTATCAGGCAATCAGCACGTTATGATATTTATGCATTATTTATAATCATTAATAAACATGTTCTAACTCTGCCACAGCATTATATTATGATACAGTACACAGAAAATACAACGGAGTGCCCTTTTGTCCTGTGCAGAAGACCTGCGGCACAAACCACCTTTGAAATTGCAATGTTCTGTTTTTGTTGAGACTGTCTGAGACCTGTTGACTTAACTCTGTGGTCATTTTGGAAGCTGTAGTTTGCGGTAAAGTTGTAGTGGAAAGCAAACCAGTAATTCAGACAGGTCTTTGTTGATGTTTAGCATGGTACTACTACTACGTTAAGGGTGTACTCACACTGGATACTGTTGAATTGCTCCCTGCTTGAGCATTAATGTCCCCTTCTACCACTCCAATACTGGCTTGCGCTATATTTGCCATTAATGATCTCTGCCTGATTGGACTTATATTAGTGTGTTTTTATACTCAAGCTGTTCAATACCTTTTAATTGAGCTCTGGGGGTTTTTTCTCCTTTGTGTGGTTGTTTTTTTTTCTAAGGTGCAGTCTATATTTGTACTCGGACCAAAGTAATATCCCCAGACTCTTTGGACAAGGTGGTCTTAGCTCAGTTCCAAAAAAACTCAGTGGTTCAGTTATGGTGTAAGTTGCGTGATGCATTCATTCACACTTAAACAAATAAATGCGTATGAATTAGGGTTGGGCAATATGTAAAAATTTTCCAGCCGACAAACCTAAGTCCAGTAATCAACCATGAGTGATATATTCACGCATTTGCAGAATTTTTCATGGGCGGAGCGATATAAGACTCCTTCAAATGCGCTCCCCTTTTCCCCAGATTTGAGGGATGGGTTGGGTACATCCTTCATGGTACACCATATCCCAGAATTCATAGCGCGGCTCAGTTTCCAGCAGCTACTTAGTTTTAATCTTACTCTTTCTGGGTCATACAATAAAGTTTTAAGATACTTTCAGGCAAGAATGTAGCTGTGTAAACAAATATCTGCTCGGTTTATCAAGATGTCACATATTTGCAAATGTGCTCCGATGTTTTCAGAGGCGTCTGTTACCCACCAGTTTGATAGCTAGCCGGGGGCTCAAGGCCCACTAGAGCCGGCGAGAACAGCGAACTCCCGGCACATCGTTTTCAAATCCCCAGCGGTCTTTAGCTCCCCGAGTTAAACATGATATATAAGTCACTTAGTTAACTTAAAAACATTGTCTTGCTTTTTCCAAAAGTATAGTGCGAGCAAAGGACTTGAACACGACTAACCTGTATTAGCATGTACGTGTCCACCATTCAAATTTTTATTTTTCCTGAGTCTACTGTCTTTCTTTCTTTCTGTGATGAGCTTGAGTAAGTGAATTGTTGCATTGGGGCGCACTCTGACGAAGTGGATTTGCTCGCTGTTAAAACAATGGTATTTTATTTTTTTTTCTGTTGACTGCTTCTATTAGCTCCTTCATTATTAGCAAACGCACTCATGGACAAATAAATAAATGAATCGCCCTTTTAAAAACTACCAACGATAGGCTCAGCCCATCGTCGATAGTCGATATTCATCCAAACACCCAACCATAGTATGAATGTGTTCCTGAACGGGTAAATGAGACATGTTGTGTATAGCACTTGGAGTGGGTGCTATGTAAGAATCAATCCATTTATCAATGTGCGATGCAGCAGAGCTTCTGGGATCGTATTACATACACTCACCTTTCCAACCCTCAAACCAGAGTCTCTAAACTGTCTCACTTTCTAATTTTAAAACGAGGCAATTTAAGTTATGCCACCCAAATTTTGGTCTTCTTCAGCATATCAAGTTGAGTCTGTGATCTGTTTTAAAGCACATTTTTAGGTTAGCTTTCTAGTCATCTTCTCTTTTATTTTGGGCCACAGCTTATTTTTGTTTGTATGGAAGTGTGGAACATTCTCACGTGGTTTTGTAGAAATGCAGGAAAATGTATTTGCTTTGAGTTTACTTGCAGTTTCTTCTGTGTGAAAGAAACCAAGGCACAAAAAACAGTTAAGTTTAAGAACCATTTATTAGGCACTTCCTGCAGAGCTAACATGTATAATATTTGGATTACAGCAATCTCAAGAGTCTGGCTGCCCTCAGTATTCATCAGAATCTTCACATTTCATTTGTGTTTTTGACTGTATGCTTGTTGTCTTGCTTTTGTTTTAGGTTTTTAGCCCGCTCACTGGTCAAAATGTCGAGTCACAACCCTTTGTTGAGGCTGGAGCAGCGGGCAGCTGAGGCTGATCAGCTCATTGAGTACCTCAAACAGCAAGTCCAGCTACTAAAGGAGAAAGCCAGTAAGACATGCTTATATACTTTTGTATGAAAAATTTGTCAGCCACCTTAAGTATGTAGAGATTTGTGAAAGTGCAGACTTGGACACGTAGTTTGTTTTACATTCAGTTTTTGCTTTTTATTACCACTCTCTTGCAATTAAACTAAAAAAAAAAACGGTGTTCTTTAAAAAAAAAAATTTAAATTCCTTCAGCATTTTGGGGAAATATATTTCCACATTTAGCCTCTCCAACACTGATGTTCTGGCCAAACAAAAACATTGGGCACTGCCAAGCTGAAATGCTAATATCAGTATTTGGTTGGTATATTAGTGCATAGTAGTTTATTATGATGTTTGTTTGATTTTCTAATTTGTTTAGATTGGCTACATGCAAAAAGTCCCAATAAATGTCACTCTGGTGCCATTAACCTGTAATAAATAATAAAATGTTAAAAATAATTTTTTTGTATTTTTCCTTCATAATTCTCATTAAAATAAACAATGTTTGTGGAAAAAAGCAGATGTTTACAAGAAACGTAGAATGAGCATTTACATTTACTTTCTGTTCTGTTAACTCATAAGTGCTGCATTTATTTTAAAGGTCTGCCATAACTGTACGGTCTTAAAACTGTTAATTTTGTGAAGATTTCACATCAAATTGTTTGCTGACTAGTAACAAGAATTTGCCTTGCTGCAGTTCTCCAGGCCAGCGTCAGAGAGGAGAAGAAACTGATGGTGGAAAATGCCAAATTAAAGAACGACATAGAGGAACTTAAAAAGCAGCTGCTGGAGAAAGAAAAGAGAAGAGGAGGTATGTTGACTTTTTTGTTCCCGGCAAGGCTTCCATCACAGATTAAATGTTTGTCTTCGAAAAGACCTTGATGTTGTTATCCATTATATCTAGTTTTTGAAGCAGTTGTGAGCACCCGCCTGAGGACCATTTGATGTTAGTTGTAGCTCATTAGATCGTTTGTTTGGTTTGTGCTATCAATGATAACATCTTGCGCATTCTTGCCTTAACCTATTATAACCAGCTCTTT
>VUQR01018289.1:0-15414 GCA_015108515.1 Hemichromis elongatus | reverse complement strand
GTGTTAATAAAACAGCCATACTGCTTCAAAAATTCCCCGTTACATGGTGGGCATAACGTGTGTCAGCTATTGCACTTATGACATACACTGACATTGAGAGGTAAACAGCTTAAGCCATTTAATGCTTTCCAGAAAGAAGATGCGGGAATAAAAGAGGGCTGTAAGAAATAAATAGTTTATCCTTGCTCAAAAAGCTGGATATGCTTTGGAGAGTCAAAGGAATGTGTTCCAATAAACTCGAGACAATGTTTTTCCACACAGTATATATGATTGTGATGTTTAGTTTTGGGGTTTCTTGTCGATGGCTTTAAGGTGACTCAAAATGGCTCAATCAAAACATGGATAAATATAAAGGTTTTTGAAAGTCAAAAAAATTCCTCCGCTTTGGGAAATCTGCCTCCAGGGGAGGTATGTTTTCAGGGCCTTTTGTCCGTTTGTTTTGTTCTGTCAACGAGATTACACAAAATCTACCAACTTTAACGAAGCTCGGTGAAGATGTTGGGAATGACCAAAGGAAGAACGTGTTCAATCCCGATGAAGATCCAAATCGCTTTTTTAGAAACCTTCAAAGCTGGGCGTTGGCATTGATTGAAAATGCTTACGCGAAGAAGGATTTCGATGAGAAACTCTGCATATTGCAGAAAAATAAATGAGCCTGAAAACCAGATTTCTAAAATTTATCATGAAACGAGAATGATATGCAAATTGTTACCAGGGCATCTAGAATTGTTACACTTCTGGTAATCACGCATAACATTTTTTTCTTGGTATTGATATTTCACTCACTGATTGTAGCTTATGTAATATTTTGATAAAGTATGGAAAAATATGGAAAAAACTTCAAGAGAAAACTTAATGGGAATGTTAAGAGTTTTAAAGGTTGTTGCCTATAATTCCAAGGTAAACCGGAAAACTTGTGATCTCAGGTCCCAACATAGAATTAAGGTAATTAAAAGCATTATGGTGACGGTGGTGTGCCTGCAGACCGATGTTTGTCAGACGTAGACACTGGATTTTGTAGGAATTCAAACATCAGGCGCCTGAAATGAGGGGTTACTTGTTCCTACAGAGTTATTGTCGAACATTGTTCCCTGCTTTATGGTTCCATTTCCTTGTTTCCATGAACTTGGACACTGTGATTTTCCCATCAAAACAGTTTGCATCAGGAGAGCAATCCTCCCACTGGGTGTGTAAATAAAGCACCCCCCCTATATCATTTCATCATATTATGTTGACGCAACCAGGCCTGTGCATGAAAATGGTCAACTAAGAAGTTGTGCATGTGAAATTTAAATATTCTCTATTTTGCTCCAGCACACTTTAGCTCCTGTGTGTTTGTTCATTCATTCATTCACATCACATCAGATTTGGGAAACACGGAGTTTGTTCAGATGATATCAGCCACAGAAAACATGAGTCAATTTTTAATCACGTACTTTTTGCTAATATTTTGCATGTGTTCTTTTTCTAGTGCTCGATGTTCCCATGCCATCAAGTGCCACCGCCGTCGAGTGCAATTCAAAGCCCACTCCTCCTAAACCCTCTGGTCCAGCGCCTTCTGGTTCAGCCCCCTCTGTTGCTGCTGTCAAGGACATCTCTCCTAAAGATGAGGGTAAAAAGAAGAAGCCTGAGAAAAAAGGTAGAAGGAAAAAAACACGTGAATGTCATATGATCATAATCGAAACTGTTCAACACATGGTGTTATTTATGTCTTGTATTCAGTTTGAGTTTGGTCATTTGTTAACACACAGTTCAGGCAGGCAATGACGCCAAGCTCAAACACTATCCTTGCAGATCAGCGGGCTCAACTATTGAAGTTGCTTTAGCTCATCTGCAGTTGCTGGACATCTGCAAGCTGCTTTGCAACCCACCTCCACATGCTCAGTCGGACTTAATCAGTGCTATATTTTCTGTCACTGGATAACTGCTTTGTTCTCTACAATGGACCATCCATCCATTTTCTTTCACGTGTCTAATTCAGGGGCTGGAACCTCCACCAGCTGTCATAGGGTGAAAAGCCAGGTGCACCTGTACAGATCACTAGTCTAACTCAGGGCTAACATAGAGTGATCATGGAAAAGGACCTTCTTATTGTTCGCCCTCATATTCAAACCTATGGCTAATTTGGAATCACCAATTAACCTTATGCAATGCATAATTTATTAATTTTTTTTGGACTGTGGAAGGAAGATAGAGTACCTGGAGAGAACCCACACAAGCAAAGGTAGAACATAAAACACCACATAGAAAGGCCTAAGGTGAGATCTGAACCTAGAAAAAACTGTTAATCAACATTTATTAAATTGAAATCAAACATCTTTCTCTATGTAATTGTCTAATATTAAGTGAAAATGAGAAATTGTCTGCACATTTGGTTTGTTTTTAATCCTTAATGGTTCCAAAAAGCACTTTACAGCTTGTTCCTTACTGGCCCATTCATGCACACACTGACACGTCAGGTACCATTGGATGCAGACCAACTTGTCCAAGGACTTGTATTATGTAGTTTGGTCTGGGATCACTCTCATCAGTGGACATAAGTGTCATTGCCTCATATCCACAACCTGTTAATGGATCCAAGATCTCATTTTCCGCAGGACAATATCCAATGAAGTTTGATTTCTTATGGAATTTGTAAACCACATATATGACAAGACATCTTTGTGCAGTGTCACAGATAATTAGATCTAATTTGAGCATAATTTAATGTTAATGGTTCATGGATGTGCGTCATTTGTGTACTTTATTATGAAGTTAAACCGTTTTACATTTACGACAAGTTTAAAGATAAAAACACGTAAATCTGTGGATTAATTAGCAGGAAAACAAATATTTATTTCAGTTTCAGGAAATCCTGTTTGACCCAATTGCGAGGGCTGCAGCATACACACAGGCAACAGTGTGTGTTTATGAGGTTACTATTTAGAGAGACTGACAAATTCATCGAAGCTTCTGGCTTTTCTCACATTCAGACCTCAGAACTGTTCATAAAATGGTGACTTAGTCTTTACTTCATTAGAACAGATATTCTTAGCTAAACTGCATAAGCTCATGTGCAGCTTCAGAGGAGTTTAAGTAATGTTATGTGACTGTGCTGTCATCGCAGTAGAGAAACAATAACTTGGCGTAGAAGCAATGCATTAAAATCGAATGCAGATTGCAGTTTCTATACTTTAGAGCTAGTTTGGCCTCTGAGGGATGAAAGAAGACTGAGATGATTTCAACGCAGCACGGTGAAGGAAAGCTGTTTGATCTTTAGAGAGTAGCATTCAGTGGCACTTTCCTTAAACCAAATTTGGGTATTGATATTGTTCATAAGTCTGCATTGATATTGATATTGACAAAATGATTTCAGCCTGCAGTTGTCTGTTGTAGTTTTTTAACTAGTCTCACACACGTCTCCGGATGAATGCCAGCCCATTCTTCTTCGACGACTCTCTTAAGCTCCTCCAGATTTGATGGTCCTTTGGCATGGACCTTGATCTACAGTTCACAGCTTTTCAATGAGATTCAAGCCAGGGCCTTATTCAGGCCTGTTAAAAATATTCACTTTGGTCTGGTGGAGGTAGTTCTGAACCAGAAACATTTGTTTTGGATTTTTGTCTTGTTAGACGACAAAGTACAACCCAGACCTAATTTTGCTGCTGACTGCTCAAGGTTCTGCTCAGAGTCTTCAAATATCCTTCTTCCTTAATGATTCCTTCCAGTTTGATAAAATTCCCGAATTCAGACATGTGAAGCATCACCACAGCATAATATGGAGTTTTTTGTATGCCTTTCCCTTCTTCCTCTATCTCTCTGGCCAAGTAGTATACATATTTTGTTTATGTCCTTGGCATACCCAAGTCTGGTTTGAAGGTGTGTGTTCTGCAGACATGGATTTTTTTGTTTCATCTCCAACCTCAGTCCATTCCTGTGCAGGGTTCTAGTGACCGTCTTCTTTGACACTCTTGGGCTGAGTCATTCACTAGCATCTTGGCAGTTGTTCTGTGGTCTTTAGACACATCTGTCACTAGTTTTCTTTTCACCTCTGTCAGGCTTGTTCTGTACTGTGTTGACACTATGAAACACTGTGATAACCTTGTATTTCCATCTTGTGCTTGTGAGAATCTGGGTCAGTTTTTCAGAGGGGGTACATAAAATTGACCCCGGTCATTTTTGTTTTTTAATTAAATTATTCTGTTTTTGTGTGCAAATAGAAATTGTTTATGCATTCTAAAGAAAACTGCTATGTTTAAAAAAATGTTATTTCATTGGGGGGGGCTAATAATTTTGACCTCATCTGTATGGCTCACATGAGGCACACGCCAGACATGCCAACCCTGGGGCCTGTCATTGGTGGACTTTGTGGAGTCTGACTTAATTTCCTTCTATAAATGGAAACATTTGTGATATTGTTTCATTGCAAGATTCCCTGGGAAGTTACCAGTTGGCTGGAAATATTCTCAATGCTTTTAAATAAATATTTCCTGTAATATTATTCACATTTATTACAATGCCATGAAAACTGTCACAGATGTGTTTCTTCGGCAGATGTTTCCTTTAATACATGATGAGTAGCTACTGTCTGACGTTTCTTTTAAAAGCATTTTTGGCACTGAAATGTGAAATTTTAAATTAAACCATGTTTCTTTACACTTTTAGTGTGAAAATATTTGCCCATTTTTATTAATTTTAATTATTTTTTTTAAAAATTCTTGCAGGGGAGAAAGCTGAGAAGAAACAGGCTGCCCCCAGCCAAGAGGATGCCAAGGTGGATGTGTCTCGTCTGGACCTGCGTATAGGACGTATAATCACTGCAGAGAAGCACCCGGACGCTGACAGTCTGTATGTGGAGCAGGTTGACGTGGGAGAGGCTGGTCCCAGAACAGTGGTCAGCGGACTGGTCAAGCACATACCTCTGGACCAGGTACGGTATTACTCCTTCAGACAGGTTTTCCTGTTATACCTAAGATTAGGGAAAACACATGTTTATGATAAAGTTTTGGGGGTTTATTTGGTTCAAAATGGTTTAGATTTGTTTCATTACTATCCTAAAGTAAAATGTGTATTAGAATTTTGTTAGATAAACAAAGGGTAAAACAAACAAGATAACACCCAACGCATCAAAATAACTTAATTACTCTAGAAGTAGAACATCATGGAAAAATGTAAAATTCCTCCATCCTCTTCCGCTTTATCCTGGGCCGGGTCGCGGGGCCAACAGCCTAAGCAGAGAAGCACCAAACCACCTCAGCTGGCTCCTTTCTATGTGGAGGAGCAGCAACTCTACTCTGAGCCCCTCCCGGATAGCTGATAGCATTTGATAGCACCAATCCGTCTGTCGATCTCCAGCTCCCTTCTCCCATCAGTCGAGAACAAGACCGCGAGATACTTAAACTCCTCCACTTGTGGCAGAAACTCGTCCCCGACCCAGAGTGGGCACTCCACCCTTTTCTGGCTGAGAACCATGGCCTCAGATTTGGAGGTGCCGATTCCTGCGGCTTCACACTCGGCTTCGAACCGTTCCAATGTGAGCTGGAGGCCATCACCTGATGAAGCCAACAGAACCACGTCATCTGCAAAAAGCAGAGATTGCAGATAATGTAAAAATCATTTTGGATTATGTGTGGTGCTACACTAAAATAAAAACGAGTATTAAAAAACGTAGCACTTACTGTGAAAAAGACTGACCGGCTCATCGGCTGCATTTTAAATTGACCTCACAGCTGGTTACAGCAAAATAATGTATTAATATCTTATTGCAAAAGTAGAATGGTGAAGGTTTATCTGTGTGCACTTCACTGGACCTGCAGCCTCTCGTCCACACTCATCCACACTGCTCCACCTCAGTTGGAAGCCCATCAGCCTCTGTGCCCCAGACTCTTTAGATTAGCTCTCCACACTCTGGACTGTCTTCTCAGCTCAGCTACAATTCCCCCCCCTGCTCTCCCACTTTGCCCCGGCTCAGCACCCTATCCCCATTCCATTCAGTCCTGCAGTAATTAAACATCTTTTATCTAAATGCAGTCCACTATATATTTATCTAATAATCAAATCTGCCTAGCTCTTGCTACAGTAGCTCCATGTAATTGAAGACTTCATAACACAATGTGTCTACACGATATGTGTTGCTAAGTAGCCCAGTATGCTGCAATTGTCATTTTACATTAATTTCTATGGGGTCAAAATGACTCAGCAGGCAGTTTTGTTTTTTTTGGTTTTTTTATCCTCCACACCCCATAATTCAATATATGATGAATAAACTCATTTAGGAAAAGTCATGAAATATCAGATGATGGGGTTTTATTTTAAAAGAGCTATCTAAATTATTAAAATTTTCACCATTTAGTAGCTATCTGTCAAGGCTGCAGCCCTGCTTCAGGAATCATAAATTAATTATTTTCTCCTAAATAAGACTGGGGTGGGGGTTTTTTTGGGGGGGGTTTTTGTATCACACTTCTGGGAGAAATTTAAAATAAAAAAATGAAAGAAACAAAACCAGATATTAGATATGAACTTCTTCAAATGGTTAAATGTGTTGACTAATGCTGCCTTTTGTGTGTCTGTCTGTGTGTAACATGGCAATAAAACTAAAACCACATTTTTTTTATTTTTTTTTATTTCTGTGTGTTTTGTATATGTTATTTGGACACAAAAACAAATTGACCTTCTTTTATGGAAATACTGTTTTATAACATTTCTGTACGTTCTCCAGCTTTCAAAAACTGCAGAGACATGAATCATAAAACTTATCCAACAGCACAGATTCATGTTGCAGACCTTGTGATGTAAAGCGGATTAAGGCAATTGTTGTTATTATTTGGTGCTATATAAATAAAGTTGAATTGAATTTATGAAAAGATGTCCTACAATTTAAAAATAAATGCATTTAAAAAAGGTCTAATTTTCTTAGATCTGGGATGCATCATCTCGTCAAAATCCTTGGCTTTTACGAAAACTGTCTTTTGTCTGTTTTTAAATCGTGGTAAGCCTCAGAGGTCTCCTGGGTCTTTGCTTCCTTTGGTTATTGAAATGAGGCAAAGAGACCATAAAGCCTTGGATGCAGTCATTTCAAATTAGAGCTTTGGAATCAGCATTATTTTTTCTGATGTTTTATGAAATTCTCAGTCCTCTCCCTAAACAAATCAAACAGTTTTTAACCAAAGGAATTGAATATAATTTGTTGTTCCTCTTTCTCTTTGTATGCAGATGCAGAACCGCATGGCAGTCCTGCTGTGCAACCTGAAGCCAGCCAAGATGAGAGGAGTAGTGTCCCAGGCTATGGTCATGTGCGCCAGCTCGCCGGATAAGGTTGAAATTCTTGATCCTCCTAGCGGAGCAGTGCCGGGTGACAGAGTTACTTTCCAGGGCTTCCCAGGTACAGTTACTGTCATTACCTTAATTTACTTACACAAAAGAATATGCTGATCTACCAGAACTGAGGATTTTATCCGAAAACTACCTCCAGACAAGCAAGCACTAGGCATGCCTCCTTCAATACTCACTGACTACCTGTGATAGTCACTGACTTGAGTCTGAAAAAATTTCCCAGACTTGTATCCACAAAATGCCTCTGTATTTGGGAATTGAAGGGTGTCGCTGAACCCTTTCCCTGCCAGGAATAACATGGCAGTTTGAGGATTCATTCACATGAAGACACCAATCACTATTTGTTTTTAGACCCCACTCAAATCTCTCATTAGCGGACCCCTCGTTTCTGTTTGGCGGTGGCTAAATGGCCTGTGACTGCTGCTTTGACAGGCTAATCAACACTCCCTGCTAGCAGTGTAATGTGATCTTTTTTATTGTCAGCTGGAAAGATAATAACCTTGTTAAGCCCAACCAATATAAATGAGTTTAGAGAAAAGAACACAAGAACCCAATTTCTATCTATTAACTAATCAGCGAGACCATGTAGGACTCAGGTTCCTTTCTTCTGAAGTTTCCCACAACCTGAAACTGCAAAAACAAAATCACAACTAAATTTGCAAAGCTGAATATGATGAAGGGGTTCACAGTAACAATATTAGGATTTACCTTTTTAACAGACACTAAAAACTAACAGAAATTAAAATTAAAAATATATATACACACAAACACACACACAGAGGAAACCTCTTCAGTTTTTCATTTTCGATGAGTTCAAAATCGCAAAGTCATTGGTGCATGTTTACCACAACTAACTCGTCTGCTTGAGTAATGCAAGAGTTTGTACTGTTTTGAATTTCTTTCATTGAAACTAAACTGAAACATGCAAACCCTCTCTGGAAATAAATTTAAGCAAAATTGAAAAGATTTTTTTTTTTTTAATTTGAGACTTTAAAAAAATAAATAAATAAAAACTAAGCAAAAATACAAAGAACTATAATAACTCCTGCCTCAAGTGCAGCAGGCCACATGCATCCGCACCGGCTTTCAGCTGTGCCACTTGAAAAGCTTTCTTATTCATTTCGTCTTCTTTTAACCAGAACATTTTTATGGATGCTCCTTTAAAAAAAAGTCCTGTTCTAACCATCCTCTAAAATGTGGTTAATGAGAAAACAAAAGGAGTGGAGAACGGGGAAAAGATGGGATTGGGATTTTTTTTTTTTTTTTTTGTAATAAAATTTTGTAAAAAAAAATCAAGGACGTTTTTAAAATACAGTGAAAGGAAGGTGTGAAATAAAGCTGTTCATCATTTTCCTCCAATCAAAACTCCATAGCAGAGTTTGAGTTAAAGGTGTGGGTAGATTGTTCGCAGTTGTTCACATTTCCCCCTAACTAATGGGGCCCAGTACTTCTGCTTGAACTTAAGAATGTACACAAGTGGCTCATCAAAACCTCTTTCACGCTTCTGATCAAAAACTGATTGTTGCCACTCTCGGGTTGTAAACCAGCAGAAATTGCCGGCCTGAGAAATGAAACACATTTGTGTCCTCATAGCTCGAAATGGTTGTGTAGAGTGGAAAAAGTCAACACCAGGCAGAAGTCAGCCAGTACCGGCTATAAATTTTCCTCAAATGCCAAGCAACATCAAAACAAAGGGTGTCATAAAATGAGAACCTCACCTAATTGTTTCCCTTGGATTCATATTTTGATTCTGAGAAATTCGGTTTAGATGTTTTAAATTACAAGACCAAATGGCCTTTTTCAAAAAGCAGATGCTCTAATAGCACATGACATAAAGTCAAACCATTCACAATTCATATGGTAGACATAAAATAAGGATTAGCTGTATAAATCATGAAATTACGTATTGTTGGTCAGTTGCTCACACTTTCATGGTTTCAAGTTCTCCAGGGCCCATTTTTA
The DNA here is from genome assembly GCA_015108515.1 of Hemichromis elongatus. Classification (NCBI taxonomy): domain Eukaryota; kingdom Metazoa; phylum Chordata; class Actinopteri; order Cichliformes; family Cichlidae; genus Hemichromis; species Hemichromis elongatus. The sequence goes on along the minus strand of VUQR01018289.1, from coordinate 6,141 downwards.
TATTCATTAAAGAATCCTCATAATTTCAGAGAAATGTTCTTGCTTATTATTTGTATACACAACCACAGAAAGCCTGAGTTTTATATTACTGACTTCATTAACAAAGCCCTCTGTATGTGCCATGTTTAGTAAATGTGTCAGCTGAATGATAATAGCGTTTGGAAAAAACAACATTGTAATTATGAGGTTCTTTGTTTTGTTTCCATGTCATTGTTGCCATCTTCGGGACCAATCTGGCATATTTTTCAGTAACAGCTGGTTTATTATGCCACATCGGAGACAGTATAAAAGATGGATTATACCACAGTGACTTGATGAAGTCCCATTTTAAAGCCTCAAGCTGAGCGTTTTTGCTGTAGTTATCTTGATGTTTTGAAACGTGATGAAAGAGGGGTGGATCCGATTGTTAATCCACAGTTTCATTTGGTAACTTTCTGACTTCTGACTTCTAATGGATTGTGATTGACAAGCCATTCAGCATATACTCTTCTTTGTCTCTGGCTTTAATAATGATTAAACTTAAGACTCAACAAATTACCGGTCACTAGGGAAAAATATGTATTCCCTACACCAACCATGTATGAGAATTTAAATTTCAGTTATACCAAAGTCTCTACCACATGCTTGATAATCATTTGACATAATGTTTCACCTCAGTGCACACTTTGTTTGATATTTGTTTATGCATTTGTCTTTAATCTCACACTAAGGTTTGCACAACATTCTCTATGTACCCAGACGTTGTGTATGCATACGAATGGAAAATAGAAAATTTTTATCTATATTTAGCATTGCTGGAAGTCACAAGGATTTCAGAGTGTGATATAATCTCTGACTGGGGCTTTAACCCATAATGTTTTCTAAGTTCACAGAACGAGGGAATCCAGTGCCCTTTTTCCACAGACTCCTGTAGGCAGTTTTTGCAATCAGAGAGGGTTTCTGCCGGCTTGTCTTTTTAAAAAGATACAGGTTTAAGCCAATTCCGAGTTGTCTGCATCATTCCAGGAGCTAAGTTTTTTTGTTCATTTATTTTGAACATGTAAACAATATACACAGGGTTCGTACAGGTGCTTGAAATCCTTGAAAATGCTTGAATTTTAATATTGTCTTTTCAAGATTTGAAAAGTGCTTGAATTTGACTGTGAAAAAGGCATATGAACCCTGTATACAGGTAAATTTAGTAAAGAAAATAAGAAGGGGGGAAAAAATACTATACAACAGTCAATATCAATATTGCTACCCTTCTGATTATTTTACATGTTGAAAGGGAGTGAGTGGGAAGAAGTACACACTTATTTAATCACACCCCTTTGCCATAAGTTATCAGTTAATATTTAGTCAGCTTCATTACTGATATAATCTGATAAAATCGTGAACAGATTTCAGATATAATATATATACTATAATATCACATCATGATTTTTTTTTAAATAGAGACATTCACTTAATTTCAACATTTTCCCTTTCTTTATAGTTCAAGAAGATCTTTTTGAAATGATTTATGTTTTGACATTGCTTTAATTCCATATTGCCAAAACTGTTCCAAACTGTCCCACAGTTTCACTTCATGAACAGAAACACAAAAGCCTTTTCTTGTAGTATGCACCTTCCCTGTTTTGAAGTTACGAAAACCCCTTAAATTATAATTTACTTCTTTCAAAAAAACATACTCTAAATATTATCTGGCAGTGCAGAGGCCAGCATGTTCTTACTTGGATACAATTAAGCTCCCAGATAATGGGTTTGGACAGAAAGTGTGCGTCGTTACGCATTTTTCTCCCGTTTTGGATCAACCTTTAAAGCTGACATGAGAATTCACGTTTAGAAATGATTAGGTAGGTCACAGTTTGCAACAGCTGTAACCCATCTGGTTTTAAGGGATACCTAAAAATCATCAATTGCAAAGACATGGCATGTCACAATAAGAATGTAAACTCGTAGTTTTCAAGATTGGTGCATCACACGAGGTCTAACATTTTCTTTTGATTGTAGGTGAACCTGATAAAGAGCTGAATCCCAAGAAGAAGGTGTGGGAGCAGGTTCAGCCAGACCTGCGCACTGACGACCAGTGCATCGCAACCTACAAGGGCACTGCGTTTGAAGTCGCTGGCAAAGGAGTGTGCAAAGCTCAAACAATGGGCAACAGTGGAATCAAGTAAACTAACAGAGCTGCTAGGAAGAAAAAATATTAAGTGTTTACTTTGCGGTCATCTTCAGTGATGGATGGTGGAAATGGAAGTAAATGTTTTGAAGATGTTCAATAAAGGGTTTTAAAAAGTCCTACAAGTCTGTCCTTTGCCTTTCAGCTCTTTTATTGTTTTTTTTTTAATGCCTGAGCTAGATGCAGTCATGGTCTATAAAGTGTAATCAATATTGTTGTGTTTATGGTTTAATTCCCTAGGTTTTGTCTTCCCCCAAGGCACATTATCTTGATTGTAAGTCTACCAAACTGGACTCCAACTAGTTTTGAGCATTTTAATGAGCTGGAAAGGAAATGGGGATGTTATACTACAAAACCTCAACATACATCAGCTGCTTAAAGCGTCTTTCAGAGGCTACCTAGATGGCTCTCAGCCCTGGCATTTAAATCTAATGGTCCACTATTATTAGCTCCACCGTTGCCGGTGCCCTGTGCTTTGTTTATTGTCGTCTTGAAAGTCTACCTTTCGCCAGAAGTATAAGTCTTCCCAAAAGAAACAGAACTGTGCACCAGAGCCTTTAATGTTACATCAACAGTAATTGAGGCCATTCACACTACAGAAACATCTGTCATGTTTTTAATGCAGGCCGTCACAGTCTGAGTCCTATTCTCAAGTACTCCAGAAAGTATGGGCTCAATTTCAAGCACAATTTTCCAAGGTTTGTTTTGCTCTATGGTTGGTGAGTTGTAATGGAGTCAAGAATTAAAAATCAACAACTGGATAACGGTGGTTATTTTTTTCATAATAATCAAACAGAGATGGCATGATTCACACTGAACCTACAGGAAGATAATACATAAAAACTGGAGCTTAGCTGTAGCTAACAGACTTATTCTGTGGAGGGATGTTTGTAGTTCAGTTAGTTTATCTGCTGATTTTAAAGGGATCATTTTCGTCTGTTGTCACCGGCCAAAAAAGCGACCTAAAATTAAAATAAGATGACATTTAATTATAACAAGGGAAGCGATTGGGACCTCCAAATTTCACATGACTGTCAAATTACCTCAAGAAGAGTGGCCAAGAAGCTGCACCCAAGCCTTAAATCACCAAGCGCAATGGTGATGTAGTGCTGGATGTAGTGCTACAAAGCATGCTGCCCCCGGACTCTCGAGTGGTGGTCCTGGGGATCTTATCAGAATTGATGAATGCAGAGAAGTACCATCAGATTTGTGGCAGCGGCTTCATTTTTCACCATAACAATGATCCCACTGCCAATGCAGTAAAAGCATCCTGCATAGAAAAATGCACAGTGGAACACCATCAGTCATGGGTTGGCCTCCACAGAGCATGGACCTCAATATAATAATAATGGATTGCATTTATATAGCGCTTTTCAAGCACCTAAAGCGCTTTACAATTCCACTATTGTGGAATACAGTTGTAGCCACAGCTGCCCTGGGGCAGACTGACAGAAGCAAGGCTGCCATATCGTGCCATCGGCCCCTCTAGCTAACACCAGTAGGGTAAAGTGTCTTGCCCAAGGACACAACGACCAGGACAGAGCGCTAAGGGATCGAACCGGCAACCTTCCAGTTACAAGATGAGTGCATGAAGCAGTGTGGGATCATCTTGACAGAACAGACCAAAAGGCAGCCAACATCCAAAGAAAAGCCCTGAATGACTGGAGAATTATTCCTGAAGACTACTTAAAGAAATTACAAGAATGCTGCATAAAGAGAGTTCAAGCTGTTCGAATTCTGAATTCTAAAAACAGTGTTTTTGACTGTTATAAAGTATTTCAATATTTTGCATGACTGCATGTTTATTTTTTAATCCTGAAGTCCTATTTTCCTGGCAAATGAAATAAGCAAGATTCTTGCACAGGATTTCAAAGAGTGTAATCTTTGCAGCAAATGTTACCACAGTATGAGTGGTAGCTCACAGCATATGGACTTTAGTTGTAGATGCTTCACATTTTCTTTTTTGAGGTCCAGAACACTTATTTTTGTTGAAGCAAACGTCTCAGCTATTAGAAGGTGTCACATGGCGGTCATATGCTTATAAATGGCTTTGCTTGTCATATTCAGAACCCTTGTACGGCTCAAGTAAAATAACTGTTTGGAAATCCTCAAGGAGAAAAACCTATCATTTGGGTTTAGGTGACACAGACAGCTCTACAAAGTGACCCCTGCTAAAATGTACACTCACTTAAACCACAGTGTTCTATTTGGGTTTTGTGCAGCCACAAGGGGTGTTGCAATCTGAAGGAAAACTCTCTCCATGTTTGTTTTCAGGCACATGTTTGCACATTTCCTGACAAAATCTTCACCTTCTTCATGAAACAGTTTATTTATTCCAACAGATTATCATTTGTCTCTCATATTTTATTATAAGAGTTTACCAGATTATTCTGTGTTGAGTGCATATGGGTAGCCAAGGCCTGGATAAGCAGGAATAAGAAGGGAGTGTTGTGTGGTTATAACTGTTTCCGATATCAGAAATAGTTGGCTCACCAACTGAAAATACTTTGTCACACCTTAGCAGTAGATTCTTTATCTTCCAATGTCCTCAACCTGACCTGAGAGAAGGAAAATCATTCTTCTGACACCTTCAGCAATCACTGAATATGGATAAAAACACACAAATAACTCTTCGATCTGGTTATGTTGAACACATTTATGTGAACAGACAGGTAACGATAACTATTCGTGTCAATCTTATGTAATTTTTGTGCTTGTAAGCTTCACAAAGAGGTTCTCTACAAGCCAAAGCGTCATAAGGCAACTGCGCCATGAGGAAGATATTTCTCATTTCTGTGGCCAAGTATTTATTATTTCACCAAAGTGTCAAATTGTTGCAGGTCTTTGCAGAGGAATGCAAACCTTTTGGGATAAAAATCATGATTTGCTTTTGACGTGTGATTTGTATTTATATATGATTTGATCGAAAAGGCGCTGCATGTTTCTTGATTACTTCAAGACCCTTTGGGTGTGTATGGTGTTCTGTCAAGTTGATAAATGTGAGTGTGAGAGTGTGTGTGTATTTTAACAGCGCTTTGTTACGAGCCTTACTTGCAACAGTAATGTGTTCGCCGATGATCCAATTTATTGTTTGTGGCAAAAAAAAAAAAAAATTCCCATGCATTCTTGAACTGCTGGATCAACAGTTGTCTCATGTCTCCAGCTTAGAGCAAGTCTGTAACAGGAATCAACTTAGTAAGAAAAAAATCACTATTGTACAGTAGCTGTTTACTGTAGCCTTGCTTGATCGTACCCACATAATATATTTAGAACAAGCTCATTGGTTCATTTTCTTGGATGCTTATGTAACTGTCTAGATGATGACACTAAGGCAACAGGCACAGTTTGCCATGAAGAAGGGGGCCAGACTTTTAGAGAGGGAGGGAGGCTGTAGTGCAGGAGGTAGCAGGTTGTCGATCCCTGGCTACTCCAGTCTGAATGCTGCATGCTAGCTGCGGAAAGCAATGTGTACGAAAGCATAGAGGAAAAAAAGAACCAGCTAGCTGAATGAGGCATGCTGTATAAAGTGCTTTGAGTGATCAGGTAGAAAAGGGCTATTGTCACGGCCAGCGGCCAGTGAAGAAATGAACTCTGATGCAGACAGCACTCGGAGACGCAAGTGCAGGGGGTGACAACGCTTTATTTACAACCAAACAAAAATACACTCTTAAGAAAACTGAGGGCTAGCGGCAATCAAAAGAACTAAAAACTCGCTAGAAACTTTACTCATGAACATGAATTCAAAGCAGGATTTAAACAACATTAACTGGAAGCTCACAATGGTTAAACTCAATGAATTTACGAGAGCACACACGTGGCCGACTTGGCGTTACTATGAAAAACAGAGTTCCAAGAGTACTAAATTGTTCAATGGGAAGCCTGGGTTGTCATGGGAGGAGTGGAGAGCCCGACACTGGATAACCTGCCAGTGCAGGAACTCCCGGGGAGGGGAGCTGAGGTGGAACGTGGCCACTGAAAAT
>VUQR01018287.1:84198-96186 GCA_015108515.1 Hemichromis elongatus | reverse complement strand
GTCACAAGCTGTGGATAGTGACCGAAAGAATGAGATCGCGGGTACGAGCGGCACAAAGGGTGGCTGGCCTCTTCCTTAGAGATAGGGTAAGGAGTTCAGCCAAATGGGAGGGACTTAGAGTAGAGCCGCTGTTCCTTCACATCGAAGGGAGCCACTTTGTGTTGGTTCCCTGACTGCCCCCTAGGTGAGGTGTACCGGGGATGTCCTACCAGGACGAGGCCCCTGGGCAGACCCAGGACATGTTGGAGAGATTATATCTCCTGGCTGGCCTGGGAACACTGTGGTTTTCCTCCAGTCAAGTTGGAGGAGGTGGCTGGGGAGAGGAGGTCTGGGCTTCTCTGCTTATGCTGCTGCCCCCCTGGCCCTGGATAAGTGGAAGAAGATGGATGGATGGTGTTCATGAAGTTATCTTTATAGAAATGAGTGCAGAAACATTTCATGAAATCATGGGAAGGGACCCCAAACCACCAACTTGTTCCAGACATTGTCACATGATTACATGAGGAAAATAAGCATGATCAATTTCAAGTTCAAGCAAATAATTTTATCTGAGTTTAAGCCCTCAACTATGTTTGTTTTGTCTTTGTGTGTTTTTTGCATGTTTTCGGTCAGCCTTGCCTGACCATATACTGAGCTTATGATGATTTTAAAGCAAAGCGCAAGTGTATACTAGTAGTAACATTAAATAGCATTTATGATAATATTAAAAGTGATCATAATAATAGCTTCACTATTTGAAATGGCAGTTGCCGTTGGGACCACCACAAGTGGCTAGCTAATTAGACAAGCTTCTGCTTAGCACCTCATTTTGTACCTTTGACAAAGTTAGATAGAAGCGTGTCAAGTGGAAATGAAATAGAGAAATGCTCATTAAAAGTGAGCCCAGTCAAAGGGAACATTACTGCAACATAAGTAATTCCCTTGAGGACTTAACTGAGGACTTAATCATGCAGCCTTACCGACATGCATGTTCACATTGGTGCTCTTTATCAATGCTGCAGTAACTGTGATGCTAAGGCAATGAATACAATTTCTTTTGGCTGGAAAAAAAAAGGTTTGAGCAAATAACATTGACATTAACAGTTCTTTAAACATGATAAAAAAAAAAACATGAAGGGAAAGAGAGCACATTTAATTACTCTGAGCATCCATGTGGTGTAATAGCCACCTGCTGTTCAAACAGCTAGCAGAGATGTTTCAGCCTCCCCACACTGAGAGCTGCTGATGCTGCACATTTACTCTCATAGTCATTGCCTTCCATCTTTCGTGATCGAGAAACTTAAAAAACTAAACTTGCATTTGTTAAAGGCTCAGAATTTTACAAGCCCAGAGAAGACGTCTCCAACTTAATGTGACAGGAAATGACCAGGAAGGGGAAAAAAACTAAACAGGAAGCATGTAGTTCTCTGGATGTGTTGTATCATTACTACAGAGAAATTTAAGATTATCTCTATTAATTTTTGTTGTAATGAAAATATTACATGTACACTGATGTACACTAACCCTAACCCTAACCCGTAATATAGAACTGATGGTTAGGGGCAAAAAAGACAAAGTTATTTCATAAAACAAACAAGCAGAATTGCCTTAGTACTTAAAATGCAAATGATTTGTTTGTTTTGTTTAGTTTTTAACCTAACAGACAGACAACTAACAGCTAACTGTGCCTTACCTAACAGATAGCTTAAAAGCTGCATTTAAGACACTTGACCTTGAGAAATCTTTGGCTCGTTTACAGTGGTCAAGAACATTCTGAGAGGCTTTTAAAGTCAATTGAGTTTCCACCAAAGAGTTAGGTGAATGCTGCTCCCAGCTCAATCTCCAAGGCTATTTTTATCCATCCGACTGACAGATCAAGTGGCACTGATCAGCACACCTGCTTCTCTGTGCTGAGGGGGACAGGGAGCAAAAACTGGAGCTCATACATCAATGTGTCACTGGCCAGCACTGTCCACCAGGCCCCTGGGACCACGCTCACACCGTTAGGTCGTGACTGGAGACACACCCAAAATCCCACATTCACACCGAGGTGGCCTCAATAAATGCTTATGAATAAGAAGCTGAGCTGACTGTTTAACTGCTGCCTTGACCAGTCTTTTTTAAGAGGAGTAAAAAACAGCTTTTCAGGTATATATTGAATCTCACCTGATGTATTTTCACAACCTTACACCTCAAATCTGAGCAAAGTATCTTCTATCAACCATCTTCTCAGGCTGTCAGGAATGTTACACCCCTTCTTTCAATCCCTCAGTTTGCTTGTAGTAGAGAGTGCTCGAGATTTGTCTGACATGCAGTATTTATGGTGTATGTGTCTTCCTAGAAGGAGCAAGAGCAGCAGCCTGTCAGAGTATGGTGAACAATTTGAGTGAGCTGTGATGGTCACTGAAACATGACGCTTTTAGGCAGTGCCTGTTGGCCTGCCTCAGTGGCTATTTCTGAAGAGTGATATGACAATGGTAGTGCAAAGGTCTGACAGATAGAAGACTTCAAACTCCATTCCCTGCTGAGCAGGTGAACCCTTCTAATTGGAGCTGCAGCATAGAGGCAGTGTTTGTAGCTCTCCAGAGGCATTTGTACTATCAGCCGAGTACTGATGGCAAAAATGCCACAACAGGGCAAGATGACAAGATAGGGGCTGTCCAAACGTTGTTTGTTAGAAGGATGTTCAAGAACAATGGTTGGGCTCAATTCCTCATCACAGGAAATATTAAATTAGCTCAAAACTCTTATTCTTATTCTCTAAACTTATTCTTATTGATGCTTTGCTGATGTTTTTAATGTTATTTTTTCTCTTCCTTCCCTTCTGCTGTACGTTGGGTGAATTGCTGCTCAGGTGAGTAAATCTTCCTCAACATTGCTGTTACATTTCACCATAGTGAGTTTGGTTATTCACCTAAAAACTGCTTTCTCTTGATTCAAGGTAAAAGTCTACTGAATCTAGTCAGTCTCATGTTATGTGTAGAAAGAAAATTCTTGTTCATTGTAACAAAGATGACTGCTGGACAAACATATCACATAAGAAAGTCAAGAAATTTAAACTGGTGGAATTAACCATTACAGGAAGAGCAGATTACACTCATTTTTATTCTGTCGCTCAGAAAATATAGTGATGCTTCTTTGATAGATGTGGATAAGAGTTCACGGTGGAAACATGTGGCTCATCAGTGGGAACTCCACTAATACCAGAAAGGTCACCGATGACCCATCCAGGGTTGGGGTTTGGTTAACATCCAGTATTTTTTACTGAACCTTTCATACCCAACTAGAAAAGCTGGTGCGTCAAATTGACATAATTTCAAAGGTAACATGTTTCTTATGAAAATGTGAAGATTTAGAATATAACTAAAGCAAAGGATAATCCTGTTTCTAGACGGATTGCTTTTGAACTTTGTGTCGTTGGCCCCATGTCATTGTTGAATTTGGAGTTTAGTTTTTTTTTTCCCAAGTCTATCACTCTTCCAAGTCTTGGTAATCACAGAACCAAAATATTTACATTTATCCCCAAAGAAAGCCCTTTCTTCCTTGTCTCCCAAACAGAGGGTTAGTGTTAGCATTCAAAGCTGCGGTGGTGTTATCATTGTTGATGACTAAGTTTAAAATTGCCTTCCACCCAACCCTCTCTGTCTCACTCTCCCCTCATTTCCCTGTTGATGAATGGTCATTTGATCGAAATTGTCCACACGAGTCACATATCACTCCATTATAGTGGTCGTTGTCTATTTCCTTAACTTGTACTATTGTGGTCAGCTGAGGTGAAAAAAGCTGGTGACTTCTCCACTGACCTGTTATTTTTCCTCCAGTAAAGCTCATTGTGGACAGTTATAAACACTCCCTATTGCCACCATGTCCTCCTGTTGTTGCGGCTCACCGCTGTGATACATTGGCCTAATAATCAGTGCCACCAAGTCGACCAAGAATATATTGTTGAGACAGCTGGCAGAGCCTTTGGGAGAATCTGCTTTGTAGTGGTGAGTGCATTACATATTATTGAGAGAGTAGACAACATGCACCTAGAGGCTTGTTGGTTTGCGACAGCACTGTGGAGGCCCTATAAATCTGCAGGTGCAATATTCTTCAGGTTGAATGGGATTTTCTCATTGTTGGCAAGAGTATATTGGATCCTGATCTTAAATTAGAATGAGCAATCTACCATGTGTCCATTCTCTCCGTGAAACTGGAGATTGAAATGTGCACTTTAAGAAAGCTGCAGATGTTGTTTTTCAGTGAAAGGGAAAAATACTAAGGCTTGTAGTTCTGCTGTGAATGTGTGTGTGTGTGTGATTGGTTGAGAGTATATTGTAGCGAGAAGCTAAACTGTCACTACTAACACTGGCACAGATTTCCGATTACTCTGAGAGAGCAGAGAAGCATATTGGCTTTTTACTGCATTGAGGATTTGGCTCATAGAGACGCTTTGATGAATGTCTTGACACATCTGTGACCATTATTTTAGAACACTCCAGAAAAATCAATAGTGTTTGCTCCGGCTGCCCGAGGCAATGATATCCATGAATGCTTTATTTACCTCTTTATGCCGTGAAGATTTGAAGCGCCATTCAGCGTTGACTAATGAATGAACTGCCCTGCCAAACTCTCTGGCTATGGTGCTCAAGAGAATCACCTCCAAATGTCACTCTCACTGTCTGCCATTCATATTCCATTCACCCTCCACCTCATCAATAATAGGCAAAAAGGGAGCACAGTGAGGAAGATGTGTGTCCCTGTGGCCCAGTGGGAGCCCACAGAGGCCTAGAGGGTGGGATGGTCGCCTGCCTTTTCCACCTGTTTCTCCAAGCTAATGAGGCAGATGTCAGTTAGGCCAAAGGAGCTCCCCTTCAGTGCATTGAGTTTAGAACCAAATCAGGGCGCGCCTCTATAATTGGCACCTGATGTGTCGGATGAGCTCGGTACGCTGACATTCATTACACTTAATAATGCACTCTAGGATCCGTGCGGCCCTCTCTAAGCAGCTGTCTGCTCACACCACTAATGCCATTAAGCTTCAAAGTCAGAGTGTCAAGCATTGCTTTTGACACAAGTCCTCTGCAGTGGAGGAGCATGCAAGCAGAAGCTATTTGTCCACTAGGCTCTACTGCCTGCTTGGCTGTCCATCACTCCACTGAACTGGAAAGGGCCATGTTCAGCTGAAGAGTGATTTCCTCCAGTCTCATGTAGATATACTCAGGGTACAGGCACCACTTTGAGAAGAATGTATGATTATGGCTGGCTGTCATGTGGGCAGCATGAAGACAGCCTTATCTGGCTGAACCTCCCTGTCATCAGGTGTGCTGCTAGTGAGCCATGTTGGCTCCTGCTGCCAATCAGAGCCCAGTGGACCAATGTCCCTGCCAGGATGCTGTCGCGTATGCCGAATTCTGAACACTCTGCTGGCAATAGTGGACCAGCCTGTCCTCTCCAATCAGGCTTGAGTTCCCCAGTATTGCTGCGTGTGCAGGAAGCATGTCTGGGGAGAGCAGAGCTCCTTCAACTCAACGATCACAGGCCGTGGGCTGCTGGAAAAAAATACACAACCCTCCCAGATTTCCTCCCTTCCATGCTTCCCTGGCAGGGCATGCAGAGGCAATAGTGTGATAATAGCATTCATTGTCGCACAATTTTCTTTTTCCCCACTCGCTCTATGCATAAAAGATGGGTGGGTGGTGTGCTGTATAGTATAATTCTTAAAGGCATCATTAAAAAAGATAAAAAAATATGACTTCTCTCTTTGAATATCTTTCATGAATAGCGCCCTTTAAAACAATGGGAATTAAATCTTTAGTTGTAAATCAAGAGAGCAGAATTGGAGCTTCTCCCAGTGGATCTTTGGGAAGAAGGAAGAAGTTTCTATTATACTACAAACAGGCCTGAAGAAGCAGCATAGAACAGAGTGCGAGCAGAAGATATTTCCCCTGGCAAAAGTAATGGATATGTTTAGTTATGAATGAGTTAAGGAAGTTTTTATTCTTTTAAAAACACCAACTGATTTCATGTGACATTTACCTACTGCTAATAAAAAAAGTCAGTTCCTCCTGTTAGATTTTTAACATTGTAAGTAAAAAGTAAATCAATTGGAATTGCACAAAATAATAAGAGAAAAATGTTTCATTTCCTTTCCTTGCTGTGATAATGTCCAAATGTGCCCTTTTGAAATACATACATTATGTGCTGAGAATGAAGTATAATTGAGAGCTACAGACTCATTGAGAGATGGGAGACAGTCTGCCTCTTTGTATCCGTATGTCTGAACGCAGCATGGCTCTACTCTGCAGCTGCATGGCCTGAAACTCTAGACTGTCTGCAGAGTCGGACCAGACACTGACTCATTGTCACCCGAATATCACTCACTGTAGGGGCAGAACTGGTGTTGGCAAAAGGGAAGAGTTTGCAAAACAGGTGTGCTTCTGTGTTACTGAATATGCATGTTATAAGCGTTAACTGTGCTTCTAATAGGAGAGACGTCAAGTGTAAGTCATTGCAGCCAGCATGCTGCATGGGTAGGCGTGCTGAGATGAGCTACTGACTAAACACTAAGCTTGTTACAGTAGCTCTCTTGCCTATTACAATTCTTCAGTATTAAGGTGTTTGCTGTTAAATATGTAATTTACACACTCACATTAAATTCTGTGTTTCTTCCTCTGCTGCAAAAGTAGTTCATTTGAAACATTTTTTCCATGCATTGTTTTCAAGTTGCCGCAACTGGTTATATTTATTTATAGCAAAGACTCTCTATACAAAGCTTACTTGAAGTTGGTGCTACAGCTACTAGCAGCTATACACTTATCTGAAGTATTCTTTGATATTAAGGTGGACACCACCTTTACGGCCTATCAGGAATCTGTGGATCAACTCAGTTTAGTAGACATTAGCTTTAAAGTTGCCACTGAGTTTAGATCAAAGAAAGGGCAAAAAAAACTGAACCATTGCTAAAGTTCTGGTGAAATTTGAAGAACGGTTATTTATTTTTTTGTAAATGTAATTTTAATTCCTTAACTTTTTGTTCACACCACCAGTTTTTGCAAGTTTTTATTACACCCCACAAATAACTCCTTATCAAAACAGTGCTGTAATAGTAAATGATGATCTATCACATGGCTATTCTTTGAATCGACGGGTAATAGTGCAACAATGATGGGGTTTTTTTTTAAAGGAGCAAATGATGCAGAAGTGTTAATTCAGCTGAATAGAATGCCTTACTTTTCTCAACAAGTCAAACAGAGTGAAATTAGAAGAGATCTAATGACGTTCGTAATGACGCTTTCAGCTATAACCGTGCTGAATAAATGCAAGACAATAATCATTTCCATTTTGTGATTGGGTAACAATGGTATACCATTACGCAGCGGTATTTTTGTTTGATCATCAACAAGCGTTTAAGTTTATAGCAGGGACAAAGACCTGACAGAGAAGGATTTTATTGGTTCAGTTATAAATTTATTTCAATATTGGTTCTTCAGAGGGAAAATGTCTCACATTACAGTGATGCATTATGTATTTATACATTTACAAGGGAGAGAGTCAAATGGTAGTTGAACGTCTCGTGGCAGTGGGCTCGTGGAAAGGAAAGAATTGGATGCGTTTTTGTCTCTGATATTGAACTGCACAATAAAGGCTGTCAGCAAATTCTGGGCAAAGTGGAGCAGCAGAGACAAAGGAGACATAAGAGGCGTAGATAATGACTGGTGTTGTTTTATTCTTCTGCGGCAACGAATGCTGACCAGTGTTTGTTTGTGTTGAACTCATTGTGTTTGCAGTCAGAACTGTGAATCTGTGAGTGTGTAATTAATTCCCTTCTGACTGCCAGCCAGCATTGCCTTCTGATGTACAGGCAGGGAAATCAAGTCTGGTTTACACTGTCAGCACAGCACACCGAACACAACAGTTGTTTAGGTGACTCTATGACCCGTTTGGAAAAAGACCCAATGAAGTCCACTTTTCCAACTTTGCAGCAGTAACTAAGTTTTGCTTCCCTCCGCTCACTGTCTGGTATAACAACAGTGATCACAGTCTGTCTGAGGCACCAACGATTTAATCGCCATACTCCCAGTCACTGGAACTGTGGCAAAAGCATCAAAAATGAGATTCTTTTTTCTAACAAAAAAAAAACAGATATGCAATGCATTCATTGAGGTTCAGTGCTGTACTTCACCCAGATGAAATCTTCTAGTTCTAAAGACTGGAGCAAAATGCTGTGTTACATTCAGGGACTGTGAGTCAGTACTCAATCCCTTGCAGCAAGAGACCGTCCTGAGTTGTTTCAGAGAGAACAAAACCCTTTTGAAAGAGCAGTCAGTGAGAACATTGTGTCTAATGGATATGGGCTGTTGCTTGATGTTAACCTTAATGAAATATGATGCACACCTGTCTATTTCCTCCTTTTTTGTACCTGCACTGTCTTTTACACCAAAGTCTATTTATTTAGCTATAAAAAAATGCTGGCATTCCGACTTACTAATCTGAAATGAAGACTAATGAAGGTGTGTGATTGTCCACTTTATAGTCTAACTCAACAAACATTTAAAAGAGAGAAAAGGCAAAAACCATCACATTTGAGTACTTGGAACCAGTGAATATTCGATATTCTTGTTTGAAAAAATGCCTAAAAAGACTAATTATTTATTTGCCTGCGTTTCTATTCAAAGCCAAGGTGGGAACCTACCCAACCAAGACTGGGCAAGTGACAAGGTTTGTCCTGTATAGATCGCCAGTCCATCATGGAGCTAATACGGAGAAACAAACAATCGTTTGCACACAGACATCAGCACCATATGGCCGATGTAGAATCACCGTTTGAGAGTAAGACTGTTGTCAAAATGAGAACTTTGATAGGAAGTAGGATATGAACATGGTTTAAGTATTATAAACCAAAGCAGCCTTCAGCCCTTCAAGTTCAGAAATTGCACTAGATCGAGTCTATGATTGACAGTTAAAAAGCTGTGCGGTGTATTGTAAAATTTCCACGGGGGCGTATGATGGAGCAATGAAGACATCAAGTTGATTGGTATTGTATTATTTTTAAGATGACAAAATGTTGTCATCTCTGTTGCATTCATACTGGAAGGTAGAATAAGGCTAGATTATGTAAATCTTAATCCAGTGCAATATCAGTATTTCAGCACACTTTTTTTAGCCGTGGCACAAAACTCCATATTTATTTATTCATTTATTTGTGTTGTGCACTTGACAAAAGAGCAAAGGGATGACACTTGAACACCAAAGATCTTAGCAAAGTTGCAAAACAGCCACATTCAGGCCACATTCGTTCACGAATGACATATATGGAGAGCTCAGTGACTTATTCATTTGCTATAGATGGTTAGTATTTTTTCTGACTGGCTGCACAGGATGAGCTGCCTAGATGAAACAGCCATGCCCTCTGTGTACTTTTGCCCTCTGTTAAACTTGGCAGCGAGCAGCACTTTCAAGTCTGCTGAATGTGGGTCACACAGCGCTCGGCTTGTGGCCTCTGTGGTCTTGCTCTGCATAAATAACAGCACATCAGTAGCTACTTCAAACAAGCTCCACGGGGCTGAGACAAGGCTCACTGTGCCAAACGTCGGTGTAGACTTTCTTCAGCTCAGTCCACCAAAGGCTTGTTTTTGGACACCCATGGAATTGCTAAATTGCTGGCCACAAACTCAGCCTCTGTGATAGAGGACTTCAATTATATCTCAACTTGTCACTGGGGATGCTGCTGCTCTAATTACACCTACACCGAAATGTTTACATAGTTGCATAGGTTAGATTTTCAGCTGTAGTGCATCAAGTAAACTGCTTTGACAGCATCCCCTCTGTCAAAGCTGAACCCTGTCTTGCCCTTCATGTCTCTGGAGCTTCTCAGCAGCTTCTCTGTGGAAGATAATGAGGCCACTAGTGGAGCGGTAATGTTAAATAAGTGTGATCCTCTTGTGGCTCTTGCTAAGTGTCAATGAAATCAAATAAATCTTTTGCAAAGCCATTTATGACAGAATGAGTCGAGCCTGTTTTTATAAAGATCTTTCAAAGCCCCGTCTTGTGAACTCTGCCATGGTTGGAAATATCCTGTTTGACTCTTAAACTGCCTTAAAAAATAGCAAACAGTTTCAGGCACAGATTGATCATCACAGCATGGCTGTCACTCTTTATGGCTCTAAGGGCAAAGTTCACATGTTTCACATAGAAATGTTGCACAGAAAGTTTAGTATGGACAGTAGATGCTGTGAAAGCAAAGAAGCACGAAAAGCAAAGTATAATTTAACATCACGTGGTGCTCAGTACCTGCACCACTGTGGCGATGTAGAAACCTGTTCACTCCAATATTACGTTCTCAATTAACAGGCACAGCTGTTTAAAATTTACTGAAGCGAATTATTAATGACTTTCTGTGCATGCTAAATAAAATATTTAGCTACACTCAAACACGTTTTGCCTAGAGATAATTTAAAGTAGGTTTTGCTTTTATTAGAAATTTAGTGTGAAATGTGGCACAGAAACAGCTCAGGAACCAACATTTCAATTCCTTTAAAACATAGATGATGGATAAATGCTTTCAGAACATATCAGTCATGTATCTAAAACATGTGTTATATAGTAATAAACACCAATATGCTTGAGTGGTGCCTTGAGCCATTAACATCCAGCAAGGGAATTGAATCCTGTGTTGATCATGATTGTGTTTTTGCAATGCAATGTTTTGCTGGGAAAGTTGTGTTATTTTGCTATAGGAGGTGTGAATATTTAGATGTGTGGTCAAAGGTAATACCCAGTGGCAGTTGCCTCCCTCTGCAGGACACGTGTTCTGCTAACTACTGAAAAATCTCTGTAGCAGTTTAAGGAACACCACAATGAGCCCAAGCTGTTTAGCCAGCCTCAAAATTCCCAGGATCCTAATCCTATCAAGCATCAGGGAGATGCATCACAACAAACCTGGACACCCCAAAGTGACAAAATAAGAATTATTATATACAGTAATAATTGGTTTTGCCAAAGCCTAAACTCCTGGTCCAAACACTTCTGATCAGCATCAGGCTGTGCCGGGACTTTGGTTTAATGGCGAAACCAAGCTGCATCCCCCAAGGAAGTTTTTTCACCTTCACTGTGCTGTAATAATGTCAGCTACACCTGCTGATAGTTGATTTCTCTAGGTTTGAGTACAGCCGCCTGCTATTCGGTTTTTGTTTTTTGTTTTTTTATAAGTGGCAGCCAATCAGAAGAAAGAAGAAAATAGCTTATTTCACACAGTTCTGGAACTAAGGTGCTACACTAAACCTCAGAGTAAGATTATTTTTTAGTTATTTGATTTGTAATGTACTGATGAAAAGCTGGTCTAGTAAAGTGCTTTAAGCTCAGTTTTCAGCAGAACTATGGTTTGCTTTGTTGTTGCAGAATTATAGTGAAAAGAAATTAATTACACATAGAAATTCGTATGAAATAATGAAGACTTGTAGGCTCTTAAGGAGACAATATTTGTACAATGTTGTGTTAGAATGCCTCTAACACCTGTGATACTAGTAGCCATGGGAAAGTCGGTTAGGATGATTGTTTTTGATCTATTTGCAGCAAGCACCAACCCTCAGGGCTGTTTGTTGGCACTAAAGTGTCCAAAACTGCAGTTCCACAAGTGTCCACCAATCACAAAACCCAATTTAACAGCATTCAAATGTTTTTGTGGCAACAGTTGTGGCCTCTATAGACAGTTTGTCAGTCATATAACAACTGTTGGGTGGTTAAATTTTTTCTGTCTCACGCATCTGGATTTTGATTAAGTCTCAGACCTAATGTTGCTCAGCTGTTCTAGTCACACAACACAAGTGGACCTACCTATTTGTTTGTAGTCTTGGTGCCTTTTGGGGCGTCTGAAAATAAACTGATGCTGCTTTGAGGTACAGACCTTCCAAGACATTTATATATATATATATATATATACATATATATATATATATATATATGTATATGACTATACTACTACTATATATACAGACTCCGAGAATAAATTATAATTTTTAGTGTAGG
>VUQR01018287.1:46932-69684 GCA_015108515.1 Hemichromis elongatus | reverse complement strand
TGTCTGGCAGCCTCGCCTCTGTCAGTGCGCCCCAGGGCAGCTGTGGCTACAATGTAGCTTACCATCACCAATGTGTGTGTGGGATAACTGTAAATGTAAAGTGCTTTGGGGTCCTTAGGGACTAGTAAAGCGCTATATAAATACAGACCATTTATATATTGTGTAGATAGTAAAAAGCTATAATAGGTGTTTTAGCTGCATTCAGTGCTGCGCCATGCAGTCATGTGAAATAAAAAGTTCACAACTAAGTTTGCTGTTTCCACAGGAACCGAGAAGGTAAGTAACAGCCTGGAGCAGCTAATTAAATGTGCTTGTTGAGTTGATCATCAGCAAGTGTTAGCATCTTTAACTAAGAAGCAGTTTTGTCAGTTTGCTGGTCTGGAGTACTCAGGTGTGTCCTGACACTTTGTCAGTCTTCTCAGGAGAGGACAATCCAGAAAATTCATCCCAAGGTCTGATCGTGTAATGCTCAAAGAAACTGCAAAACACTCTAGAGCTACTTGTCACACTCTATAGGCCTCCATTAGCCTGTTAAATGTTAACATTTTTTGAGAGTACATTTAGGAAAAGACTGAACAAGTATGACTTTATTAAAAAGACTTCTAGATGAAATCTTATCCCCTCTAAAAAGAACATGGTAGTATGGATTAATATTGCAAAGTTGCAGCAGAACAAACCACCAGATTTCATGTTCTTGGGCACACCAGAGCAAAGTTTGGACCACAGTGGACGGGCACGTTTGACAAAAACCAAAAACTCATTCCAACTGATGAAAGGGTGATATATTGAGCTTGTTTTTCAGCCACTGGGACCTCAGTATCATGCGGTCATTGGGTCGACCATGAGCTCCTCTGTATACCAAAATTTTCTAGACTCAAATGTGAAGCTAAACCTTGGCTGAAATTGGGACATGGAGCACATCAATGATCCCAACCACAGCAACAAATCTACAACAAAGGCTGAAGGAGAAAAGAGTGAAGGTGTTGGTACGGTTCAGTGTTCGACCTGATTGCAATGCTGAGCTGGGACCTTAAATGAGCTGTGTGTAAAAAAAACAAAAAAAACCCACAAACCTCAATGAACTGAAGCAACATAAAGACGAGGGGGCCAAAACAAAGATGTCAGAGTCTCATAAAGAGACTAATGTTATAGTTGTTATAACTGATAACACCGTTGTCCTGCTCTACATTTATTAAGAATTATTGACATTGCAGTAATGAAGATTTACTTGATCCACTCCAGTTAAATAAATTCACAGAGCATCATTTCTGTGCTTTCACCCACAGTGGTACTTTCATCAATGGTTTTGTCAGCACAGCTTTCTCACACTTTTCTGCTTGATGCTTGCTGCTAGAACAACTTCATGATTATTCTTGATGCTTTAACGACTCTTGATCAGACTCAGGCTGAAAAGTCTAACACCAGCGCCTCCTGTAGTGTTAATTACCAGTGCACAGCTAGCTGCTCATTTGCTTGATGTTGTGGCGACTGGTGTTATTGTGTGACATACTGTATAATTTTGCATTTTTGGCAACTCCCATAAAGTGCAGCTATTCATTATGTTCATTATGTTGGTGTTTTGTATCACAACAATCTGTTTTTGCAGCCATTATTTTGATATTTTGACACTGGTGATGGGGCAGAAATTGATCCTGAATGTTACTGGCGACTCAACGCTCAACAACAATTTTCTTTTTAAAATTTTTTTTTTTATTTTAGCCTCTGAAAACAATAGCTGCTATTGTTGTTATTTTTATTGGTATTTTATTGTTTTTATTTTTATTTAATCAGACATTGCTTTTTCTTATGCAATCATTATCTCATTGGGTATGTGTCCCTTGTTGTCCCTCCTCTTAAACTAATTTCCCCTTGTGGGACAATAAAGTATTAAATTGAACGTTCCCCTCTTTTCTGGGTTGCTTTAAAAGTACACGCTCGCTCATTCTTCATTTGCACTGTGAAGCAGTTTCCAGTCAATTTTGCAGCAATTGGCTGGATCTAAGCAGAGAGTAAAGCTCTGATGCGGTATGCTTCGGATCACTAGCTGTCACTTCTGTTTCCATACTGTTCTCTTCCTGTCATTCTGGCGTGAGATGGTTTCATCTGTCCAAAGATGTTATCTTCATGAAATGTTTTAAATGGTTTTTGGCCTTCCTGTTCTTGACTGTAACCAGTGATTTTGGTGGGTTTTTTGTGCATACATTTCTTGATTGCAGACTCTAACAATGCTACACACTGTTCTTGACTTGGCTATGTTGTCAAGGCTTTTTTTTTCTTCTTTAACCTAAGGAAGGATTATCTACTGTAGTTGTGTTCTGTGGTCTTCCAGACACACAGGTCATCCAGAGGACTGAGGCTGTGGTGAATGGTGGTGGATAATTAATGGATCCTGACCGCCCTCTGCACCACTTGTGGGAGCGTAACATCATCTCTAACATCTGTTTCAGCCTTACTGCCACAAGGACAAATACAGAAAATCTTTACCACCAAACTCATACCACAATAAATGCAGTCAGTTTACATTGAATCCCTTCATTGTATCATATTTTGATTTTTTTTTTTAGAATTTGGAAGAGATTTGTTTTACTAGTTTTCCACATTGTGTTTAGCAGTAAACGTAGACATAACAATGATCAGTCAGTTGATTAAAGGAGCCATGAAAGATTGATAATAAACAAGGTTACACATCAAAGAATAAAGCTAGAAAACCAAGCAATAATTAAAAATGAATGGCATGATCCTCTTGCAAGGTTTGCTGTTTTCACTCAATCCTTTCTAAAAATATACCTTCGTACAATTACTTGAATGCATAAGTATGGTAGTCTTGCTGCTCACAACCACATTATTATGGAATCATACAGCTACTCGCTTTGATGAAAAATATAACAAATGTGCTTTGATAGATTACGCTTCTCATCTCAAGCATTTCTGTTGACTTTCATACTGTGTTGGAATAAATCAAAACCATATATTTATCATCAAAATGTTTTAGGAAAAGGCAGACAGTAGATTCATCTTAGGGCTCATGCTGAGGTTAGAGTGAGAGTGAGTTTGTCCCAGAGTATCATAAATGGATGTATGTGTGTTTTGGAGAGTTTTACGTCCGGGCCGCTGTCCTTTCAGTGTCTTAGGCACCTGTGTCCTGGAGTTCACTCAGCGGTCTCTCAGTCCTGCCGTGTGCTAAGCCTTTTCCTGCATTTTTTTGTTCAGCCACTCTTTCTCCTTTAGTGTCAAGGATTAGTCTGACATCTCCTGACTCCCTGCCTTTCAAATGAGTTGGACTCCCGCTGAAAGGCTGAGAGGGTGCTCACCATGTAAAGCCTGATACCCACACTGCTGACACTCCTCATGCTTGCCCTCCTACTTTTTTTCTTGCAAAAGAAAAAAAAAGAAAGAATGAGAAGTCTCTAGTGATCTCATGGTTGTGCAAGGAAGAATGTGTGATTTCAAAGAACTAGGGCTGTGGAGCCGCTGCGTGAGATAGTGATGTCCAACACAGGCAGGAGGCCCAAGAAGGAGAAGCATAAGTGCTGTCAGCTTGACTTTTCAGGATTTCTTCTCTTTTTAGGTCTGTTTTAGTACAGTTTCCAACTGATGCTAAAGGTGGCTGTCAATCCAGTGGCAAGACCGAGGTAAAGTAGAGTGTTAAAACTCATCACCCATGGTGTGGTGGAGTTTGCAGTGGAGTGAAGCACCAACCTCCACAAAAAACAAAAAAGGCAGCCAACCCCCTCCCATTGAGAAGTTTCTTCCAGTTTATGTATGTAACACAAGGAGACTGAGACAAGTTCAACAAAGTTTCTGTTTGTTTGTTTGGTCAGCAGCTTTGTCCAGTGAATTGTCCGTGTATGGCACACAGTGAACTGAATGCAAGTGTCCCCTTACTGTTTATTCTGATTTCTAGATCATATAGCCATATTCATTCAAGAACTCTGTTATTTCTAATGGCCAGAAGGGGGGAACTCCTCTTGTTTCAAAAACAAACAAAGGTTGTAGACAAATCTGTGGAATAAAGACTCTTCATATTCAATGCTACGTGATGTTCATTTAGAAAATTAAATCTCCATTTAGAAAAAAAGGAAGGTAAAGCCTGCCCTACTGTGTGATTGACAAACTGCCAAAATGCTTACAACAACACTCTGATGAAGCTGGTGGGCTTTCTAATTATTTCTGATAGTTGATGTCGCCATTTCACTATCCATTATTCATATACACTCTAAAATATATGGGCATAAATTGAACCTTTCAAGAACTTGCCCGACAGAGACTCATGTAGGAACACAGATGTCTGAAGCAGTTAGATGGGACATGAGCCATCAGCCAGTCTTTAACCCGTCTAGTAGAAGAGACCATGATGTTGGACAATGCTGATGCATGAATGGCTTGAATCATTTTCTGTTATATCCAGTGCCAGCAAGCTGGCGTTGTGTGATGTTTTATCCTCGTTCTGTGAGAACGGGGTATTTCTACTAGTGCGAACACATCTGCTGTGTGCCACAAGTAAGAACAGACAACTGCGGAAGTCACGCCAGCAGGATTCTCCTGAAGTCACCCAAAGTTGTAGTTTTAAAACAGCTTCTTGTTTGTGATGTGGTATGAGACGACCATAGCATTGTTTCTATTAAGAAAAAAGTTTAGTAGTCATTGTTGTAGAAATCCAAAACCGCTCTTCTTTTGCTCCATGTCTGCTCACGACACCATTATATCCTGTCCTGTCTCAAGCCTTCCTAGTGTGTACCACTGATTGCATGTTTCTGAGAGATTGGTGATTTGAATCTGTTTTTGTTCAACACGCTCCCCTGGCTCGGAGGCATTGTCAGCCAGTGTGTGCCAGCAGTCCTGGTGCCATTTTGTCTGCATCTCTGTATGCAGATTGATACCCGGGGCATTTATCAGCTGCAGGTCCACTGCTCTGAGTCCCATGCCAAGTCAGGTGGAAACCTGTGACTGGCAACAAACAGGGTGAGGGAGCGTTTTAGAGGCAGTGTTAAAATTAACCAGCATAATGAGGAAATAAGTGACTTATTGGCGTCACAGTCATTTCCTTCATTAAGGCTGATATTTATGAGCATCCATCATGGGTGGAGCGGCCAACACCGCGGCTCCAGGTTTATGGAGCGTGGATTGTCACCTTGTTCCAATTATCTGCTACCTTTGAATGTGTTAATGTTTAAACATTAAGAGAAAAGGACACGGCACATCATTAGTTGCTGTGCAGTGTGAAAAAAAGGAAGAATAAAAAGAAAGAAAAAAATCAAAGAAGAAGCATGCCTGGGCTCTCCTGTGTCGTACTATTTTTATTCATCATAGCAGCAATTAGCTGATTAGAGCGCGGCTGCTCAGTGGCGAGGGAGGTGGTGGACGGAGGAGGGTTACATGCCTTAACCATTACACGTGTTATCACTGTACTCAAATGATGCTGGGGCACTGTTTCCAAATCAGTTTCAGTTTTATTATGTGTCCATATAAATGTGTAAAACTAATAAAAACTTGTTTCTATATCTCCTGGCATCATTTTTCTACAATCATTATCAATAATTAACACTCAAAGAAGAGATTTCTAATAAAAATAACTTTCCATAGCAGTGGTTACTGATGATGCCTGTCTAAATGCAAGATTTAGAATTTATATGACTAATTGTACAGACTAACAAAAAATAAACAAAAAACTTTTGGAATCTTAAAATGAGAAATACATTTTTAAAATCTGGAATCGTTTCAAGACTTTTAAAGTCATAGATATATATTTTTTTTGTTAGTTTTTAAGAAGCTTTTGATAAACTGAGTCAATCCAATTATGGAGCCACTACATCCACTTCGGGAGGAGCTTGGGGTGGATAGAGGGTGTGACAACAATTTGGACTGAGGGGACTTTTTTTTTTTTAATTTTAAAACAGGGTCAACATTTAACAACTTGTGACAAAAATAAAGATATTTTTGTAAAATAGCAAAAAAAAAAAAAAAAAATGTGTG
Source organism: Hemichromis elongatus (assembly GCA_015108515.1). Lineage (NCBI taxonomy): Eukaryota > Metazoa > Chordata > Actinopteri > Cichliformes > Cichlidae > Hemichromis > Hemichromis elongatus. The sequence continues at coordinate 63,711 of VUQR01018287.1, read as the reverse complement.
CTATATTTAAAAAATGAAAATTCTGCTATTGCATGAGGCCGAGGAGGAATTGTGGAATTTGCAAAAGATGTGATAAGATCAGTAACTCTGAAGAAAAAGGATGTGTTTCAGAGTTGTGCTGTTATGCTGTTACCAAACATTTGAAGGTTTCTTGTATATAAAGTATAATAACCATCATTTTCATTCAGAGTTGGGTTTGCTGGTGTGTTATGGATCGTTGTCCTGCTGCAAGTGGGCTTGTGCTTGAGCTTCAGTGCATGAACTTATGGCTGGGTCGCAGTTTCAGCAGAAATTTTTGTTTCATTAATTATAAATGGTTGTTCAGGTTCTGAACCAGTAAAGTAGCAACATACATCACACATTTTTGACTGTTTGAAGTTTTTGAAGACTAAATCTGTTTAGAAACATCTGAATAAAAGTAAAGAGACTGGAACATTTTAAATTTTGTCTTTATTTTCTATACATATTTGCTGATGTAGCTATAACTGAAAGAAACCCTCCTCCAAAATGCAAAATGTTAAAAATCTAACAAAAGCATTTTTGACTGATGGTGCATAAACGTACTAATCTTCTTAAGATTATGTAATCCCTCAGTTTACGTTCCAAAAATTGAGAAAAATAATATGAATCAGACATTATTTTCTTGGATGCTGCTGTAATCGGCTTCTTAAAAGAGTCACCTTCCTGTTCACACGGTTATTTTCTCTAAATTGCATTAGAGTTAATAGTTGCCATTATTTAGCCACACCACTAGTGCATTGCCTGCTATTATAGGTATATTAGTAAAGGGAGATTGCAATAGTTCATTTGACTTTTGCTTTTAGAAATTTATTTAAAAAATATGTGTACCAAAGCACATCTGTTTTGCCTAATATGTGATTAGCTTTCACTTGTTGAATTTGATTTATTATTGAGATTTCATAGTTGATAATCATAATGCAAGACCGGACTCTCATTGAAGAGCTTTCTTTTTTTTTTTCTTTTCTAAAATGAATAAATGAAAGGTAAGGCCTCCACAGTTAGAATGTGATTGTTCTTCTGAAGACACTGTCATTGGCAGGTGTCAAAAAAACACCACATTTGGCAAAGTATTCATTTAAAAATCTAACAGTTTACCTACGAATGAAAAGGATAATTACCAGCAAAGTGTTATAATAAATTGCTTCATGATAGAAAAAGAAGATGTCTGTGGAAACCAGCTTGTGTAATAGCTTGTCTCCACATGTGGTCATATACTATATGGACAAAGAATGACTGATATCCCTGTGAGAGGAAAACCAAAGCTCAAATTGCTGCTCTGCCTGAGCCTTTCAAACATCAGGGGTTCGTTGCAGTATGACTTTGTTCTGGTATAGTGTTTTTTCTTTGTTGTTTGGTCTATAAATTCATGTATAACAGGAATATGCAAATAATGATTTAAAGTCAATGTATGTAAAAGCAATTTGGAAGAGAATTAAAAATAAGAGAAGTGTCCATTTTCTATCAAATGTGCACTGGGTTGAGTTTCACTGCACAATTATGCTAAATTGATTTCTGACAGATGCATCATCCAGTTGTGTCTTTGTCGTTCCTCTAGTACATAGCAACAAGAAATAATCTAATCTCCATCTGAAAGTAGTCCTGTATTAATATTTTCACCCTGTCAGTCAGTGATTATGGAAAAAATTGCTTGTGTTGATTCTTTCATGTTTTTCATTACAAAGTCGGGCCTGGCCATACACTTCCATGTCAGCAGAGTTTATTTGCATGACTATGCTATGGAAGCATCATCCCTTGATGCTTTAAGTTTGGCATCTTTGGCCATAACTAATAACTATTTATGTATATATTTTTACATTACAGATGAAAAGCGAAAAGTACATTTCCAGTTACAAGGTTATATATATATTCTTGGATAGCTTTAGGGAAAAGAAAGTGGTTTGACCTGAACTGGATGCTCACTTAAACTCTACAAAACACAGCTATACACCATTACAATATGTTAATATACTGTAGAAACACAGGCGTTATAGCGTGTTTGCTATCCCAGGGCATCAAATACTTATGTTCTGTCCAATCTGCTTGTGACACCCTCTGGCTTTAGTGCAATGATGCACTGGGTCCAGCAGTGAGAGACAAGGCCACACTCTTAACTTGTCACACGTCAGTCTAGTGCAGGACCCTGCAGCATCACGTTTTTTTGTGACTGTATCGTGACCAAATAGAAGTATCTGTCCGTGTTGGGATATTTTTATGTAATTTTCTTATTATTTATTTTTATTTTTTCATTTTTTTCACTGTGTTTTTTTATGTCATTCTTTGTAGTTTACTATTAGTTGAACACCTGTGATGAAGCTTGTCTGTATACTTGGGTCAGGTGTTTCTCATCTTCCTTTTCAGAATGCCTGATAGAGATTGTATGAGGTTCAGGTCAGGCATATTGGCTGGCTGATCAAACACAGTAATATCATGGTCAGAAAAGCATTTGGTTTAGTTGTTGCTAAATCCTGCTGGAAAAAGAAAGTCGCATCTCCATAAAGCATGTCAACAGATGGAAACATGATAGATGGCTCCTGGTAGATGGCTGCATTGACTTTGGACCTGATAACGTACATTGGATCAGCCCCACCAACACCAGCAGATGGCATGGGAATCATTACAGACAGCACACTGGACTTCAAAAACCTTGGATTATGTGCTTCTCCACTCATTCTCCAGACTCTTAGTCACTAATTTCCAAATAAAGAGGACAGTTCAGTTCTTTTTCTCCTCATCTCATGTAAGGCGATTTGGACAATGCCTATGATTCAGGGTGGTTTCATATCAGGGATGTGACAATTGCAACCCGTTTCCTGTATATGTGGCTCATGTAACACTGACGCCAGCATCGGCCCACTTCTTGTACAGCTCTGTTTCTAGCTCTACATCTCGAAACTGTTTGTCTTTCCAATCCTCTCAAAGCTTTTCCACCCACACTTTTCTCTTCCAGTCTGGTTTACATTAGTATACGATGGCACTTTGCAAACAGCCAACGTCTTAAGTATGACCTTCTCTGGCTCACCCTCCTTCTGGAAGGTGTCAAAGATCATCATCTGGACAACTGTCAAGTCCGCAGTCTTCCCCACGACTGTAGCTGTGTGGACAAGGGTTTGGCAAACGGCCAAAATTTTCCAACCGACAATCCCAAGTCCAATAAACGATGATGGGCGATACATTCGCGCATGCGCAGACTTTTTGGTGGGCGGAGTAATGTAATCATGCACAGACTGTTTGTGCGCAGAAGGTGCTGTTAAATTAATGGTAATTATTCTAAGGTGTGCTGAAGATATAATGGTAATATGAATAGGAAGTGCATGTCGTAGCATTGTGATAGAGACATACTGAGAAATGTCAGCATACTGTATAATTTCCAGTCGTTCACCTCCCCGTCTGTTTGTTTTATGTGTGGCTCTTCTATACACCTGCATCCATTCATTTACCCATTTAACAAGGACAACATTGATTGAGAGAGGTGGGGAGAGTGCAGATTCGATTTCAAGGGACAGGATTGGATTTGATAGCGGGGGCATAATAGCTCTCATTGGCTTTTATGGCACTGAATAGCTTAGCTGGAGCTGTCTTGATTCGACTGAGGTGTAATTCTGAGAAGGATCCCGGGGATGGCAGGAGCACAAACATCCTGTTCCCCATTGTCCCAGCCCACAGAACTCACTGTGCTTTACCCAGAAGAGATGGCCACATGACAAAATGTGAGCCTAGAACCTTCCTTTAAAAGAAAAAACGTACATATGAAGTGGCGCTTCTGGGGTCTGCAAGAGTCCACGATTCGAAAAGTGCACTTTGATCAATGAACTGTCACAATGAACAATAGCAGTGAACTGTGCCCCCACCACCAAAACGAAAAAGAAAAAAAAAACAGAGTAACCTGCCGTGAATTGTCGTTAAACACAGGAGCACAGTGGCGCCAGCACAAAGGCTGTTTTTGTGTCGACTAAAATCCAGGCCTTGTGGCTGAGATAAGATGTATTCAGACTCCACAGCCACAATTTGGGTAATCAGTCCTCTCCTAATTCCTCTCCACTTGTTCCGCTCTGATTTCATTCATCTGCAAATTGCTCTGAGAAGAAGAGTTTTGCTCGGATGGGGGAGGAATCGTGCTCTGTGTATACTCGGCCTTTCTACAATATGTTAGCTTATGATGAATGCTCAAAACACTGTCCACTGAGCAATCTGTTTAAATCTGAAAACAGTTGCTGTTATCATCTTGTTTGTAAAATAAAATGCACTTGAATTTTTTTTCACTGCTAAATTGCGTATTCACGTGATACCAGAACTATGATGTCTTTGTTTCCATCAGACTACCTGTTCTGCTTTCTTTGTTCTCCTTACAGAAACAACTAAGATGCTGAAGTAACCAGGGTTTTGTGTTACAGGTGGTGCCACAGGGGATGCTCAACCAGATGCTGTACCTTCGGTACAGGGCACCCTGCCCCACTTCATCCAGGAGCCGGAGGATGCCTACATTGTCAAAAGTAACCCCATCAAGCTGCGCTGTCGAGCTGTGCCTGCCTTACAGATCTTCTTCAAATGCAATGGGGAGTGGGTGCATCAGAACGAGCACTTCTCTCACGAGTACAAGGACCTCAACACTGGTAAGCCAAAGCCTTTTATACTCCTTCCGCACATAAAATACGCCTCCACCTATAACTCTGGGTTTAAATGTTTGAAAGAAACATAAACTGGTAGATTAATTAAATTAAGCAAATTATACAATCTATATAGTTTGTGTACTCAGTTTTTGGAAAACCTTTTAGTAATACTAGCATTTACTGATATTTATTGTTAATAACTGTTATTTAAACTACTCTTTACAGTTTGACGTTATCAGAAGACAAAAAATTTTTTTTTAAAGGGATTCACATTTATTTTTCTCCATGAAGAATAAACTACATAATCTGTTCACATCAGATGATTGCATACATAACAGTTCTCCATTTTAAAAGTCTCTGCAGAGATCTGTAGCATCTGATGAAGCAAACACTGGTATTCCAGTTTAGTAGCTTTTTTTTTCCATGGCCCAAAATATCTTTCATTTTGTTTGAATCATCAAAGTGATTTAAGGATACAGAAACAAAAAAAGACATAATTTAAACTAAAATCCTACCAATGAAAACTCTAGATAAGCATATTTTGACTATTTCAGAGAAATCCAACAAAAACATTTTTGCTGAAAATGTGTGCAAAACATCACCGATGAAAACGCATTTAATCAAAATGCTCTAAAATCCCTAAAAGTCCCTGGGTATAACTTGAAAAAATGCCACTGTCGGAAAAACGTTGCAAAACAATTGTGAAGAGAAACCTTATCAAGATATTGTGACTAAACCGGGGTGAAGAAAATGTGAACAAAACAATTCTTGGTAACCAAATGTTGCTAATAAAAGTTCAGTGAGTTAAATGTGCTAAAAGCTCAAAGATGCATCGACCTACTCACTGCTAAAAACACTCATTTATTATATTTATTCATTTGTGCTCCCAAATAATGGCACTCGGAAACCATGTTAAATAATCCTTCTCCATAACAAAGGGTCAAAACCATTTGATATAATCTCTGCAGTGTCTCCCCAAAACACCTAGAATTCATCCATCCGGCATCCCGGTCGTATTCCTGAACCACCTTAATTAAAACCATAAACCCAGCGGTTAGCATTGCCATTTCGATTAAGAAAGTTCCTGGTTTGCACCCCAACTGGGGCATTTTGGAGGACTTGGCAGTCATGACAGTCATGAAAATGACTTCAGGTCTTGACCACAGCAGCTTAGGCAGACCATCAAGAGAAATATCAGTGTGGCCTCAGATGATTTAAGGAAACAAAAGCAGAACAGCCTGAGTAATCATAGCTGGGCCAAGCAATATGTGAAGTGCTTATTTTAAGCTCCTTGCATTACTAGATGGAGGTTTATATACTGTACCACATCAGCCTGATTTCAGCTAGTTTCACATGAGCCGTCACTCACAGAAATGAAAAAAAAAAACTAATTTTAATATGCTTTTTCTGGTATATTTGCACACTCTGAAATAGTGTTAGAGCAGCAGTTCCTCTTGACTGCAGCTAAATTGAAAATTAATAGTTAAATTTCAAGTTTGATGCACATTTGATTATTTAATTATTATATAACATTTTTGATTCATTTTTAATTCAGGAAGTGCTTCCTTTGAGTCTATTGAGTAGATGCTGGTTCACCGTGTTGTACTGCAGTTCCCTTGGGTGGAGAAATTATAGAAGGAAACAGTCAAATAACTTTAATTTGGAATGAACACAGAAAGATGTGATGAAACGTTTAACTTCCAATTCTGATACTGGTTTATAAACCCAACTTTGGACAAACTCTAACCATGATGGATGTGAACCACGTGAGTCAGACTTTTTTAAAACTCTGAAAAGATTAACTGGACTGGTTCTTATATAGCAATTTCAATTCTACTTGAGCACTCAAAACACTCATATCAGCACTTTTTTTCTATGCTTCTTTTACTTGACATACTCCAGTGAATGCATTGGACAGTAGTCATGCAGATTCCCACCAACGTACTGTTTAGTTACTCACTGAGCAACAGGCACCTCATACATTATATATTGTACCATTAAATATAAATGTGCCAAAGCTAAAGTCAAACTTCAAAGGAAACCCAGTTATATTCCAACTGGTTCACAGAAGTTTATTGTGCCATCTTCATACAACATGCAACTTTTCTGCAACACATGTAGAGAAATCATTTCCATTGAAGGGCAGGGATAGCTCAGTAGGTAGAGTGGTGCCCCCATGAATCTGAAGGTCGAGGGTTCAAATCCACTGAAAGGCTACCCTTAGGTACCGTCCCTACACACTGCTCCCCGGGTGCTGCATTGGTGGCTGCCCACTGCTTCACATAGTGAATGGGGCAAATGCAAAGAGGAATTTCCCCACGGGGAAATTCTGTTCTAACATAGATTTTGTTCTTGTTGTTTATCATCGTTCATATTTTACATCACAAAAACTCACTGAGGAAAAGAAATTTTCACGAAACTGAAATGATTTAAGTAGGCGGTGTCCAGTGTGAGGCATCAAGACAGCAAGAGGTGACTTAAATATATACAATATGCCACAAAAAACCCTACTAAACCAAAATAGTGTTAAATCAGTTTTTTATTTAAAAAAAAAATCAACTTTTCATTTCCCAGAAAATAAATTCTTTTGGTGAACCGTAAAGGATTTTTGCTAGAAGCGGTGCGATCTCATTGCAGCAGCAACAACAAAATCACTCTGAGGGAGAATGGTTGGGTAGATTGACTGATGGGCCAACAAAGCGTTTCATTTAGACAAGAATGTTTGTTTGCTGCGAGTTTCCTACCAAGGCTGCCAAATTTCTGGCACATTGTTTTAACACCTTTAGAAGCAGCCAGCTCAACAGCACTGACTTCCAAGAGGTTATAAAATGTATTTATAAAAAAATGCATTACATCAACTTTGTGCAGTAGATTTGTGATTTTAGTAGTTCTTTTTCTCTCTGTCTATATGCAAAAAAATCAAAAGGATAAGAAGAAGAAAACGAATGGATGGATGGTTGAATGGTTTCCTTTATTAAAACAATGTTTCTTCCCCAGTAACTACTCTCTATAAAAAAAGAGTTTGCCTCTCTCTGTTTTTTTTTTTTGGCAAGTCAAACCTAATAAATGGTTAGACTTTCTAATAAACTACTTTTCCATTTTGTAAAAATAGTGCCCTCTTTGCTGATATATAACATCGCTGTTTTACGACTACTGTTCTTGGGTTTTATTCTACACCAGACGATAAAGACACACAGAATGCTTGATTTGCAAAATCAAAGCCTGCGCTTATATAACACCATGATTAGTCTACCATGTTGAATGTTCACACGTGATGTATATTTTAAACGGTTACTATCCACTCGGTTGCCATTGATTGTGGTAGGATTGTGGTTAGGTTAGCTTTTAGCCACATGCTACACTAGCAGAGTCTTAGAAACTAGATGACGTTCCCTTTGAAATCAAATCTGTTAGGCGCAATTTAGTTTTACAGCTCTTCTGTAAGCTTTCAACTGGGGTATGCAAAATAGATGAAAATTACACATAAAAAGGTAAAAGTGAAGGTGACCCGCTGAATTTTAAGACGTTACAAGTCTCAACTGACTTCACTGATTTTTTTCATTTGTTATTTTTAATCTTTCTCTTGCAAGTCCTCTGCACTTTAGTTGAGTACCCCTTGGGTAATACTTTTTCCTCTGCATGTATCTCTGGAGAGCATCCGCTTTATTGTCTTGTTGTTCATCTTATTACACTTAATAACTGGTATTCTTTGAAAATTTAAGAATTTTTAGAAGCATCAGTACACACAGATCCTTTCTAAATACCCATACTAAGAGTTTAATCATTGCTAAAAGCCTAAATTGTACTTTCTAATTGCAGTTCTTTTTATTATTCACTGTGTTTACTTTACTGCTAATATTTTCAAAAATTAAACTGATTAGTTAAGTCATTGTATTTGGGTCATGACCAAGGCTAGTCACTCAGAAACTTTGCTAGCCCTCAGGCTACACCAGCTGGGAACCTTAAAATAATGTGTGAATACTGTTTAAACAAAGTGTGCCACCGATGCATGTTCAAATGATATAAGTGTCAGGGTGAGGTTGTGATTTGAAGTGTGATGGAAGCAGTGGCGTGCCATACCAATTAAGTCCCATTAGCTTTTGTCAAGCGGAAGCATGTTGATTAGAAGACCTGACTGAGGCCTCCTGAAAGGATTTCTGGCAAACAACAAAAGCCAATGTGACACCTCGGCTGGAATGCTCTGTGATTACAGGCTGCAAGAAAGCCATCTTTCTTGTATTCATGAAGGTCTCTCCACAGAAAGAGCCTTTAATTGCTTCTGGAAGTTCATTATAGTGTGATTGCTGTGCTGTGAAATTGTTGTGAGCTTGATAATGGCAAAATGAAATTTGGAACTTCAAATTGTTTGTTGTTTTGTGTGCAGTGGAAAAGTACGAGGGAAAGTTCACTTGGTGGTATTTGGCCCAGCTCAGTTCATATTCCACATCAACATCCAGCATCCAGCAGGAGGGAAGCTAATCAGTGGATTTGACAGATAAGACTGAGACGCTATACCAAAAGCTTTTGCTGTTGCCTCCAGGCTACAGCATACCGCTGCTGTGTTAACAAAAGGTTGAAGTAAAAATCTCAAATTCTTGCTTCTGGAATTAAAAGGTTGTGGAACCTTTACAAATAACAAATAACACCTTTCCCCTAACACCTAAAAAGCTGATTTCATAAGCAGTAATCCCTTGCTGAGATCAATACACTCAGGGGTCCTGCTGCTACACTCTTCGTTCTTAGTCTGGTATTACCACAAACTTCTGTTAGCTAGTCATGCTATATTGCTGTATACATAAGAATACAAAGTAGAATGGCTAACTTTGTGTCTGCTCTCTAGTTGTCCAACATATCAAAAGTAACCATATTATTGGGGTTCTATTATCGAGTGGTAATTTCCACATCAAAAAACAAAAAAAGACTATGAAAGTCACTTCTTCTTTGAATTGATCATTTCCCACAGGTTCCCAAATTAAAATACCTCTATAACAACGCTGGGTGAATTTAATTTTTTTTCTCACTATTTGGAAACTTAAACTTTAACTTAAAATTCATGGCCTTTTTTTACGGGCAGGTTTGCCAACATGGGCTAACATGGCTAACAGCTCTCTGCAGATGTCACCTTTGCATATTGAAGTGCAGGATCCTTGTTTGTGGCAAAAAAAAAAAAAATTAACTGACAAATAATATGACTTTCTGTCTGGTCTAAGAATTTGTGTTATGTGCGTGAACTTTTACATTTATGTTGATTTATCTTGTTTAATATTTCACTTAGCACTAATAAGCAGGTCTGTGAGTCTTTAATGCCATATACAGTAGTTCATGGCTTGCTAACCAAGATTGGTAGCATTACTGTAGCTGAAAATTTAGCATTTTACCATCTCATTCAAATAGCGTCACTTCTGGTTAAAAAAAAAAATAACACATACAAAAACGACTAATACTTCAAAAACCCTTCAGCAGTGCCATGGTCATGATTATCATGAAATCTTTTTTTTTTAGTTTTTTAAAGACATGAATTTACAAGGGGTGTGTTAGTACAAAGAATCCACATTTAAGCAGTGGCATTCCATCAGACTGAGCAAAGCAAGCAGTTAACTGTAGTTAATTACATTTTTGGAAAGCTGTGTACAATTTCACTAGCCACACTGAGGCTCCATTAGTTGTACAACTGTTGAATCAAAAAACCCTTAAATAGAAGCTGCCTGACAAAGTCAAGCAGGCTAAAACCATCTAAAAAAGAAACACATTAAACCACAATCTAAAGAAACTGAAGAAAAGATGAGAAACAAAATCTATTACTATGGAAAAGACTACAAAGTCGTTTGTAAGGTTTTTGGACTCCACTCTACAAATGAAGAAATCATGGACCATTGGTGAACCTTTCCAAAATGAGTCCAAGAACAAAAGGTTACAAAAGGACCCAGGGCAACATCTAAAAAACGTCAGGTCTCATTTGCCACCGATAAGATCGGTGTTCATAACTCAACACCAAGAAAGAGGCTGGGCAGAAATAGCATCCATCGAAAAGTTTCAAGGTGAACACCGCTGTTGACTGAAAAACTCCTCACACATTTGCCAGACAACATCTCGATGATCAACATTGAGAAAATAATCTGTGGACTGGTGAGAAAAACATTAAGTTTTTAGGAAGTTTTGCATCCCGTTACATCTGAAAATCCTGAAAAAGAATAACTAACCTTCAGCCAACAGCTTCAACATATGGTATTGTGGCAGAAATCTTTACATCTTTACAACAAAGGACCCACACAGAGGTTGAGCCTGCTATTCCACCACAAGCAGAAAGGGGAAGCACTTTATCGAACAGTTCACTGTACTACACTGTGCTTCAGAGGGTCAGTAACCCCACACATGAACTCACTCATGCTATAGCATCTCTTTCCATCAAAACAACAACTGTCAGTGAATTTGCTCTATAGCATTAAGAGGAACAGTAAGGAGTCACATAACCATAACAAATAACACAGTTTCCTTGTCTTAAACCGCAGTACATGTTCTCAAGGCATGATGGGTGAAAACTAGCCGCTCTCAACATGCCACAGTATCTTGTGGCACAGTATGCGAGTAAAATCGGTTTATATGATTGCATGCTATTTTTAATTACATTTTACACAGCATCCAAAATGTTTTTGGCACTCACGCATCTACTGGCGTACCGGTTTAAACCCTAAACAACTTAAAGATCACATAAAGACACACATTAATCACTTTGGTTCTGGTAAAGGTATTAAAATAGCAACACCACAAATGTACATAATCATTTAATTATATGTAGTACCAACAAGTCCACTAAAACATTACTCTGAGTTGCTTAAATGAGGCCACTTATTAATATTCCTGTTTCCATGCTACAGAAGGCAGCGTGATTAATGGATGTGATACCTCCTCCACTACATTAGAGTTTCCCTCCAGTCCCTGGCCCAAACCTGATCATGTTGCGATCCTTCTGTTAGCCTTGAGGTTATATTAGTGCAAACACTGTAATTAAATTGTGCTTTGAGTCACTCTTTTTGGACAAAGAGGGAGAGACAAGTACATCTGTAAATTAACTTTGTTGTTCCACAAAACATACAGGAAGTTGACAGTCTCAAATGCGTTATTCTAGACATTGGTGTTAATTCTTTGAAGTGTAAGCCAAATGGATATTACAAAAATATGCATTAATTTTGCTAGTTAGAATGATGATTGTAAGAGGTGGCCAGTGCCAAATAAAGTAAAAAAAATCAACAGCATTAACGAAAAAATGCATGCAATACATGCAGTTGCATTAACAATAAGCAAAAAGATGTACTTAGTATTTTATCTAACTAACCCCCTCTGTAATTTGCCATAACGTGAGTACATTCATATGTGATAAATTTGACTTTCCACAAGCGATTTCTGTCTCTTTGAACCTTGCGTATACGAGGCAGTTGATATGGTTTTAATACCCTGAATTAATATTTTAAATATAAAAATCTATTAGGTTGTTTATTTTCTCAACTACTTATCAAATTCTGGGTTGTAGAGGGGCTGGAGCCACAACCTGCAATTAAAATCTCCAGTTAACCTAACATATGTTTATATGTAATATATTTACACGCACAAGGAGAACATGGGCAAAGACGCAGACTGCGCACAGACGATTTTCACTCTGTGGCCTTTCTGAGTAAATACTGTCCTCAATTCGTGCAAAATGCTTCATATGGTCTTCAGATGACACAGAGACACGTCTCTATCGCTGTGTGACAGCATCTCTGTTGTGTAAAGAGCAGAACAAAAAGATCTGTAATTAAGCAGTTTGTAAGTGTTCACATGCTGAGAGATGAAGGACAAACACGTGTTTTCAAAATATTCCTCATTAAAATCAGCATTTGTCCTTGACAGACGAGGAGTTGGGTTCTTTGGAGTTAGATGTATATCATAATGTCTTTTCATTGTTCAATAATAATTTAGAAGGAAGCATCTCCTTCTGATATTTTGACCTTAACTGACTCTACTACTAATACTACTTCTACTACTAGTAATAATAATACAAATAATAATACTTTGTGTGACGATGTTTTCATGGACATCAACATTTCTTTTTGAGAAGCTGTGTATTTTAGGGTGGATAAGTCAGCCTGTAAATTAGAGATGGAGCTAATCCATCTAACTTTGGTTTCCCAACTCATCTTCAAAGAGGTTGGTTTGTCAGTGCTCTATAATGTCATACTTTCAGAAACAATGCTGTGTATCATAGCGTAAGATATTTAAACCTGTCAAAAGATATATTTATTTGAGATTTATTTTTGGGATAATTGTGTGACACAATTTAAATGTCTTACAGTTAATTTCCAAAAACATGGACAAGAATACACAAAAAACTCCTTTGTTCTTAATTTCCACTCTTCATCCACTGAAGGTGATAGAAATATGTTTACAATCCAGCATCAGCATCAATAGTTAGATCAAGTGGGCACACATTGTTATTGTGAATGGGATCCAAGCAAACACTGGACGACAGAACATTCATGTGTACTTTGGTTCCCGGTGCATGCAGGTATTCTTGTTTGCTTCACAGCTTAAACACTGTGGCACAATGGCTTAGTGTCGGTAACAATACATGCAAACATTGTTTGTTTGTTTTTTTAAAGTGACATAAAAAAAAGGGTATTGTTCAGATGCGGAGATGCTTTTGGTTTGGATTGTCATACAAAAAAAATGTGCTTTCAGATGATTGACAGGCTTTTTGACATAATGACCAGCTGCAATTCCCATACCAGAGGGTTCAAAGCTCCCCTGGGGTCTTTGAACTGGACTCGGACAGGAGGGATTTTGATGAGAAGCAGGGAATACTTGATCTCTCTCTGGTTTTTGATGAAAGATGGCACACCCCTTCACTGATCAAAGAGATCTTTCAAAATTGTTTCTGTTGGTGTGATGAATCCAAGACATATCACAGGTACATCTACCTTGTTCTGTGTTATAGGTTCGATGTTTTCTTCCAATCCTGTTGGTGTCCATTGTTTTTATTTTGTTAGAACTGCTCTTAGTTTTGTTTTGTTTCTGTTCCTGTATTGTTTTTCATATCTTATCATCCTATGGATAAAACACTTATTTCAAGTGCCGATTTAGACCTTTATTCATTCACCCACAAAGCCCCCAGTATAATTTAAAAGCACATGTATTTCTGTCATTTTCTACATTGCACGGCACATCAGTGAGGCAAAGGGTTTATTTCTGTAGGCCTGTCTGTTCCTTTAATGTTATTTAAATTTAAATGTAATATTAAAAAATAAAAATACTTGTTGCAGAAATAACTAGTCATTGCCCTAGTATTCATTAACAGTATTTATTATAAAAAAAAATTAATAAATGATTAGGACATGTAAAAGTATTAAACAATGAAATTAAGACAGATTTGTGCATACAAGAGTTTCTCTTTATTACAATACTTGCATGCATACTCATGATATGCACTACATTACATAAGTGTCTTACTGGGGAAAACATAGGCAATAAAGCTTATTTGGGAGGGGTAAAAAAGTATTGGCCAGATGCATTGACTATTACCAAATGCTCTGTAGCCATGGTCACCACTGCCTGTGATTTTAATGTCAGGCTCAAGTCTGAGAGGATAGAAGGGCGGAACTAACACTGTGATGAAGCAAATTAAAGCTATCCATGTAATAGGATGCTGAGTACATTCTGTCTGTTAAATTGAGTAACATTAAAGGGCATGACTGATACTGAAATTACACACTGATTACGGTTTTTAGCATTTTGCGCCGGATGTCAAACTCATTTTAGTTCACGGCCACATACAGCCCAATTTGATACCAAGTGGGTTAGACAAGAAAACCACTAAGTAATAACCTATAAAATGAATGGATGAATGACTCTGTGAGTCAATGAATGCCTTTTTTTGGTGATTATTAGCAAAACAAACAAAAAAAACACCAAAGAGTTGGGTTTTCTCAATAAAAGTAAGTGAAGTCAGTCTACTGTTATCACAGTAGATTTACAAACACAGTGTATTTTGGAACTAAGCAATATTACTTTATCGCTTTCTGATTCTAAAGACTAAACCTGATTTAGAAATACTTTTTATACATTTCCCATCCCACAGTGTCAGCAAACCAGGAGTTTAAATTTGGCCATTTGTAGTTATAGGTTTAAAGGCAAAAGGCTGAAATTATATTAATCCCCCAATTTATAGCCGGATAGCTGCACAAAAGTCTTCGAAACATCACTTGAGTACTTTTCAAAATCTTATTTTTGTCAACCTCCAGTTGTTGTTCTGCCTGGGGTTACACTTTTTAAATGAAGTGTTTAATTTTTTCCAAATATGTCAGTTAATTTAAAGTTTTTGCGTCATCTAAACTGTCTAGTTTATAAAACATCATTATAATGATATGTATATATTTCCCTTTTATCTTCAACCAATTTCAACAACAGCATTTAAAGTATGGCACATAGAAACACAGAATATTTGACGTTTATGATTAAACTGTCATGATTATCAAAATAATAAATAAATAAATAATAAATAATAGATTCGTTTTTTTGTTCATCAGCTCCAGATTTTTGCTTAACGTATTAGCTCTGCTTGGCTTTATAGCCTGCTGAGTGAACAGCATAAAAGGAGATTGGGATCCAAAGAAGGCTCCGCATGTGAATTGTGAAGAATCAATAAATCAGATTCTACAAAAGAAGGTGTTCACCTATTTTTTTGTATTACATAAATAAAAACAGTTAAAGCTATTTAATTGTCTTAAATGTTGTATTTTGTCTTTATATTTAGCAGGTTTTGTGTTTTGGTTGGTAGTGCATCTTTATTTATTTATTTATTATTATTATTTTTTGCATACCAGCAGGAAAAATCAGTATAAACATTTGGTCACAAACTTTAACTTAAAATTTTTTTTATAAAGGAATGCAGTCTTGCTAGAATTAGTAAAATTCTTAGAGCATCACTGAAAAAGGAAAGGTCCAAAACATTTACAGTAATGATGACATGTGATTGACCTAAGGCTATATATGCTACATTCTTTCAAGTCATGCATTCGTTCACTCAATTAAAACACATTGCTTACTGGCATCAAATGTGATCTCAGCAGAGTTACTATCAATTTACAATGAGACTGAGTAAACATAAAGTCCAATGCTAACCCAGACAGCTATGATGTTTTACTGATTAGCACCAGCTCACCTCCCAGCAAGCATTTAGATTTCTGGTTTCTTGTGGCATTCTCATTCATCCAGGTAAGGAAATCCCAAGAAAGTTGATCCTGTTAATCTGGATGTAGCAATTTCAGCGGGAGAAACGTTTCATCACTCATCCAAGTGCCTTCCCAGCCTTGACAAATGTCCTAAGATAACCACATTTACTCAGGATCCTCGTGATATGATATCTTGGCCACTATATCTGTGGGGATGGTTTTGGCTCTGTGTTGTAGCGTCCTGATGACACCCACTTCGTGCTTCAGTGGATGATGAGAGTCAAACCTTAAATACTGGTCCGTATACGTAGGTTTACAGCACACATTAACTTTTAAATGTCCCCCATAACTGGTAGAAATGGTTTTGACACATTCCTTATGTGTCAGTCATATCGTAAAAGTTGAGACACATTTTTCTAAACACTGCGTCTCAGTGGCTTTTAAAACACAAAACATGCTGCGCCAAAAAATGGCTGCACCAAGGATCGAGTTCCAGGCTCAAAAAGAGTAGTATAGTGTTTGTTGTTAATTACCAGCAGGATTGCCATGATTTTATACATCGGGGAAACCAAACAATCTTTGACTAAGCGGATGGCACAACACAGAAGACCTAACTCATCAGGCCCAGACTCAGGAGTATATTTACACCTACAGGCCATTCTTTCAGTGATGAAGATGTACACATCCTGGACAGCGAGGAACGATGGTTTAAGCGGGGAGTCAAGGAGGCAATTTAAGTGAAGAGGGAAAGACCACCTCTGGATGGAGGAGGGGGCCTGAGGGTACATCTTTCACTTGATCCATGCTTATGACAATATATATAGATATAGATATAGATATAGATATATATTCTGATTAGGTTTACCCTTGCACAATTGTGTATTATCTTCATGCTGTGTTTATGGCTTCCATTGCTGCTGTTGGGTGGGTAATATGAGCTTATCTCT
>VUQR01018287.1:26537-46912 GCA_015108515.1 Hemichromis elongatus | reverse complement strand
CGAGGAACGATGGTTTAAGCGGGGAGTCAAGGAGGCAATTTAAGTGAAGAGGGAAAGACCACCTCTAGATGGAGGAGGGGGCCTGAGGGTACATCTTTCACTATCTTACAGTGCTGTGATTGCAGCCATCCCCCAACTCTCTGTGAATGGTTCTAATTGACATGGTCTTTGTTCAGTTATCAGTTGTTATTGATGAATGGTCTTTGATCAGTGGTCGTTGATCCATGCTTATGACAATATAGATATAGATATATATTCTGATTAGGTTTACCCTTGCACAATTGTGTATTATCTTCATGCTGTGTTTATGGCTTCCATTGCTGCTGTTGGGTGGGTAATATGAGCTTATCTCTAAGGAGATCAACTGCAAAAATCACCCAGGTATGAGCTAACCTGCTGCATTTCATTAACTGACTATTTTTTAGAGCTCAAAGTGTATTTTCCCCACCACTTCATAGTGCTATTTGTTAAATGCTGGAGTACACTGAAGACAGGCATGTGTGCAGTTCAGTTGCACCTTATTTCTACAGTGTTAACAGTGCTATTGTGGCATACAGGAGTGAATTATAACTAACCACATAATCAAATGTTGGACTACACGTGTAGCCTGTAAAATCATACATTTCTCTTGCTACATCTCATCTCCACCCATCTCCACCAGCCACTGTAGATTGTAGAAAACAACAATGAGTGACTTGACTGTGCTAGCTTAGTCACATTTTTTAGGAGAAAATCAACACTGGGTTCCTTGAACTTGTAGATCCTACCGATGAGAGCCTTAAAAAATAGTATGGTACTGTTTAAAAAGAGTTATATCCTCAATAATAGAAATGAGTGGTTAGAATAAACTCATGACAGGAATTTAGGACTCTGTGAGGTCTTTTCCGGTGACCTTCATGTACCTCCAGGAAATCTATGAATAATTTAAAGCCTCCATGGGTTTTATGTAACTACAGCTATTCTGACGGTATATGTTTAGGTTTCAAGAGAGCCTCTTTGCTGTTCATAAAACCACTGACTTCTTGTTTCCATTATGTTTCCATTAAAATTACATTCAGAGTATTTGTTGTGTTTGATATCTGTCACTTCATCAGAGGATTGTTTGAACACATAATTAGTCAAGTGAATCCATCTGTTAACGCCTAGATAAGTTGGTGCAGCTGTCTAATTTTTACAGCTGTCTTTCATGCCTTGTATTCTATCAATGTATCTGAGACTAAGTGCGTGAAAAACACACACACACACACACACACACACACACACACACAGAACCAAAAAATCCATTAGTTGTCTTCAATCCATAAAAGTAATGGGGGATCAACAAAAGCTCTTTGTGTCTGGAGGAGCGTGTGTGGTCACAGCAAGACATTTCTTATCCCGTCGGGGGGCGTAATGACGTGAGCTGCTGTATTGGAAAGATAAGTGTAATCAACCCTGATGTGCAGTTTTATGTCATTTGGTTGTGAGTTCCCCAAAATTTAACACACATTTAACCCCCCCACAAGTTTATGTGGTTGAAAATATGTGCATGTGTTTTTACTGTCAACAGACAGTCTTTGCTACCTTTGTATATTGCAAGCAGATATTTAAAATGACAGCCATGATGCATGCTGTTGTAGGAGGTGGATCTATTTCCCCTTTTATTCCTTGCATGCCGTCTGCCCAGTATCGTCTTCCCAGAAGCATCTTGAGCCGCTGAATTGCCTGTTTGCCGTGATAAAAGCCCAGCTAACGCTATTAATAATGCATTCATGTTCTTCAAAGCCCGACATGCGCTTTCATCTCTGCTTCCTGCATCACCTGCCTGTTTCTCTGACTGATGCCATAGTTTGGTTGGGGTGGGGGGGTGGCGGCTGCACTGCCTCTTGTTTTCACACAGCCAATCAGATCTAGATGTTGTGCTAGAGTCCCAGCCTGTCTGACTCTGTGGCCGTTGCTTGGAAACTGCGACTGTGGCTTTGTAATTCAATCCAAGGAAACGTCCTCAAGGGAATAAATGGGAAGGAGGCAAGGAGGCATTATTTGTCAAAGCACAGGGGAGAGTAAATGACCCAGGATGGACTCGATTTCTCACACTGCTGAGCAGAAGCATGAAATGTTAGCGAATGGAAAACACATGGATTACAATGTGCCTAATTACTCTTGAGTTAAATCTAATAAATCCATATAATAATTAAATGCACTAATAACAACAACAACAATAATAACTATTATTATGATTATAATCACAGACCTAATCATAGCTGTAATGTTGTGCTCTGTGTTATATCAGATGCTACGTCTCTGTTAGGCAAGGATGGCTATATTTCCAGCAGTGACACATCCCTCCTCTGACACACCAGCGTGCTCTGTCCAATAGGCAGCAACAAGCAGTTGCCACACACTTTCTCACGTGCTGTAGTACTGCTCCAGGAAGTTGCTGAAAGGGTTAACAAAGAGGAGGAGGATGCAAAATGGTTTAAAGTCAGTAGTGTGAGTGAGAGAGAGGAAAGAGAAGCAAGGAAGAGCTGAGGAAGGAATGTCCTAACACGCGTGATGCTAGAGATAAAAGGGGAAGTGCCTGCAGCTCGAATTCAGCCCTTTTCCTGAATCTCTCTCCATCCTTGGCTTGCAACATTTCGCTGCTGCTCTGGCTTTATTAGAGCTATATTATAGCTAAGTGGCTCTGCGGCTGAAGCAATCAGGCTGATCTCATCTCTTGAGTGCAGCAGGACTGAATTCAAATTCTAAATGTGCGAGAGTGAGTGAGGACTTCGTTGGGAACTCCTGCCAGAGAGCGAGCGACGGGTTCTAATAAAGTGAGCCATCGAGGGGAAACGCTAGGACTCAGTGTGGTCCTGGAGGAGATAGGTGAACCACAGAGGTAAGATGAGTCAAAAGAACGGCCAAAGTCTGACTGTCGGGGGACAAGATTTCACCAAGAATGGAGGCAACAGCAGCCGAGCCCCTTGGGAAGATGCTAGAACAGTTTTGAGGCCTTCGACCCCCACCAGGAAACCTAAACCAGTAAGTATCTGTACAGCCTTCTGTTTACAGTATCCATTTACACTTACAGAACTGGTACTAATAATTTTACAAAGCAAAAAGAGATTCTCCCAGAACGTAATTCAAGTTAACATTAAAGTGTGCTCTTATTTATCAGCTAAGGCAGATTCGTGCTCACTATTCTTGGCTGCAGTGTCAAAGAGTTATGTCACCTTATGGATGACAAATGACAGAGTGCAGACAGACAGAGCCACTCAACATTATCAAAACCAGGGGGAGGGTTGAAACAGGTCTGCAAGTGAGTACTGCATCATTTATAGGCTTGAGTTAGCTGAAAATAAAAGCACATAACAATGTAGTTCAGTGAAAGAGGATAGTATAGGAGGCACGGCGCGGCCATATTGCGTTGCCTGGAGACTGAGCGAGGTACAGATAGGTCTTGTTTCGGGTCAGTAAAGTGACCTCATTTGGATTTTTTTTTTTTCTGGAGGGTATGAATCGAAATTTCACCCTGCCAGGTCCAAGTCATCGTTGATGATGACCTCAACCTTAGTGCTAAATCTAATCTTGAGTAATGCTAATATACAATTTGTTTGTTTTTTTTTGCTTTCCTCCGAACATAGATGAGGTTTCAGAACTTAAAGGGTTAAAATTGATGCAACTAAAAACTTAAAGCGCACAGAGGACACAAAGAAATGTCTAAGCTGGAGTCTGACAGAAATATGCCTTTATTTGATAAATACTTTTTAAGTAGTCTGAATGTTTTTCATCCTTTGCATGTCTTCAGCTTAATAAAAAGGTGTGAGAGTATGTTTCTAAATTTAGTGGACTCATGAACACTAAAGTAATTACACAAAAGGAAACTTTTCAATATAGTGGAAGCTATTTAAACAGTCTCAGCCTGTAAAGAGTTAACAGGTGTCAGCCCCTCTGGTGTTTGGGCCGACACTATCAGGCTCTGAGGAAAGTATGTTATATCACGCTGTCACTTCTATTCTGTCACATCATCTCACTCAGTTTATCTATTGTTGCATGCCAGGCAAGGTCAGTAATACAAAGGGTTCATCAGTGTCTTGTGCGTCCTGTGCATATGTTCAGGAAAAAAAATACAGCTCTCTACCCAACTGGGTAACAATCTCAGCTCCTCTCATTCAGAATGAAGTATTTTTAACCCCTCACGCTGCAGCCCAAGCCTGAAAATGCCATCACCATCGCGGTGTCATCACGAGTCCTCTTCAACATGGAGAAGGAGCAGCAGATCTATGAACAGCAAGGCATGGAAGAGTACATCAAGTACCAAGTGGAGCACGAAACGGAGCCTTTTAACCCCGGACCTGCTTTCTCCTTTGTCAAGGTCAGAGACTGGGAATGCAAAGAGCTGGAGACACAAGCACACACAAGCACACACATGCAAACTAACGCAGAGAGAGTGAGATTCCCTGTTGTTCACCGTTAGGTCGTGTCTCTGGAGGCGGTGGATGAATACAAAAGAAAACCACAAACCCACTCAAACATATTCACACATTTTCATCCCACTGCAGGGATACAGTATTACCCTGTTTGTATAACCGAAACCTGTCTGCTCATGTTCCCAGGCTCTGGAGGCTGTGAACGCTAAACTGAGGGAGCTTTACCCTGAGAGCGAGGAGCTCTTTGATGTTGTGCTCATGACCAACAACCACGCAAACGTGGGCCTAAGACTCATCAATACCATTAATCACCACCGTGAGTTCCAGGGGCATCTGGGTGACGTGTCCTTTTATCTGTTCTCCTTCAGCAGTCATCTCTTTTATTAGACATTTAAAGGTGCAAGGTGTAGAATTTATATGTAGTTAGCTTTTTAAAAATATATTATTTGGTTACATAACCGTTCTTTATGCATAAAAGTATTGGTCCACACCTTTTAATCTTTGATTTCAGGTATTTTCAGTCCCATTGCCAGAGGTGTGTCAAATCAAACACATAGCCACACAGCTTGCCTTTGCATTTGCGAACCCGTGCATGGTGCTGTAAGAGGATGCCACCATTGCAAGAAATCAGTTGATGAAATTTCTGAACTTTTAGATATTCCACCATCAACTGGAAGTGGTGTTATTACAAAACAGAAGTTTACAGGAACTCAGACACAAAGTAGCAGACCATGTAGACTACAGAGTGGATTTGCTGAGTATTCAGGGGTATAATTGTGTAAAAGTCACCGGCGCTTTGCTGATTCTGCCAGAATTCAAACCTCTGTCATTAACATCACCACAAAAATTGTGTGCCATAAGCAGGTACAAGTGTTCTAGTAGCCTGTCCATATGTTGTATCTACAGAAAAAGACAAAGAAGGGGGCAATATTGGAGTAAATAGATAAAATTTAGTAGAAAGTACTATATGACTTTGTTTCCCCTTAAAAAATCTTAAAAATTAAAAAATGCGTTTTAATATATTAATTTTTATTCTAATGGTTTTTTTTTATATGTGAGGACATTTTCATAAATACAAGTTAAGGGAGCAATTTAAAAACTCACTGTAACAGTGGTGAAACTAGTATAAGTATAAATATGATTGTTGGTACTTTCTACAGAACACTCATGGAAAACCAAGCACAGACTTTTTTGTAGATACAACATTTAATATACATCCGGACCTAATAGGATTCAAACAATAGATAATATAGAAGAGCTGGACCATGATATCACCTATTGGCATGTCTTTTGAAACCTCTACTAAAGCGTTACCTGTAGCTGGTAGCTTGACCAAATTTAGATGTGGGTAGAATGCTAACCTGCTTGTTAACTTAGCTTTCATAGCTTGGACAACATCTACTGTTTGAGTGCCATGCACAGACGCAGGCTAATTAAATAACCGCTACAAACAATCAACACAGCGACCATCACATGGGTTTGTGTAGTTCATTATAAAAGCCTCAAGAGGATCAATGCAGGGAGCAGATCTGACTGTGAAACTGCACACTTGCTGGCTAATGGTGGTGACAGACATTTCATTAGCTAATGATCACGTCCAATAAGCAGATCCTGGACAATCCTTCTTTCTGAAACCCAGATTTAGCAAAAAAACCAAAACTTTTTTGTTTTTGTTTTATTCCATGAGATAAAAAAAGCAACTGGAGCGACTGAGTACTTTATGTCTAGCTCTTTATGAAAACTGAACTTTGGTTTTTAACTCATATCATTCTCCAGCTGCTCTCCGCAGCTCTGTTCCCACACTGGCAGTTATTTTATGACCCAAGTCCTTCCCAGGTCACACAGCCACTAAAGTGTGCTCACAGAGCTTCCTCGAGGCGTCACAGTATCCTCTGTTGACTAAATAAAAGGAAAAAAAGGGGGATAGAAAAAAGGAGAAGAGGAAAAGAACCGTCTGTAATCTAAGAATGTCTTGTAATGTAAGGCTTCACTATTTAACCAAAGCCTCTTTTGTTTATTTCTTATGTGTCAATAGACTTCCACTCGGCTCAGTTTACGGAGTCACTCGAGTCCCTCTGGATGAATAGAGAGTGTCAGTGGTTACAGTGGGATGTTTCTCGTGATCCTAACATTATAGTATGACCCCAGTAATAAGAGGTGAGGGAGTTGGTCCTGGCTCTTTAGGACCCCACCTCATACTCACTTAAGAAAATCACAACAGCTGCTTTTTTTTCCTTTCATGGCACTTCCTGCTTTCCCCCTTTCTGCCTCCTCTGGATATCTTCTGCAACTAAATATTAAGAGAAGAGACCATTTTAATTATGTTCAGCTCCATTATTAAATTACTGGTTTCCATTAAAGTAGCTTTGTAGCATTTGTATAATTAATTTTGGCCCTTAATGGAAACCCGTCAGTTCTGGCCGTGTTTAAAGGAAACTCTTTTAGCTCCTGTCTTCCCTCCATGAAAGTGCCCGTTTGTAGCACAGGCGTCTCCTCACCTGGCTTCCACCAATACAGTCCAGTACTTGTGAAGTTGAATTCATAGTCTTCATCGTATCGGTGTCCGTTTGCATAGGTATTTGGTTACGCAGGGCTAAGGATTAAATATGCATCCTACGCTGTATCCATGCAATCCTCCAAAAAGCTGACAACCAGTAAACCCACGATGGTTACACTGTTCATCGACAGATTGTTGACTGGTTAAAAGGTTTAGTTGAACAGCACAGTGGAGTTCTCCGTGATGAGAAAGAAACAAGAAATGATTGATGTTTTTGATGAATGATTAAAAAGGCGCATAAAAATGTCCTGCAAGATCTCCTTTTGCAACACAGGTATCGCCCTCTGGTGGAATTTAAAAATAATGCAAGATTAAGGGGCACATCTATGATCAGCTTTATAGACTGCCTACTTGGCTTTTGATTTCTCCTTTCTGTAGAGTTGTTTATTGAGCGCTTCTGCATGACTGGAGGAAACAGTCCCATTGGATACTTGAAGGCCTATCACACTAATCTTTACCTGTCTGCTGACCCAGCCAAGGTTCGTGAAGCTCTGGCAGAAGGTGAGTAAACAACCTGCTTCTATTACTGAACCCTAAAAAAATCCCAGGCAAAAGAAAAATAGAGCTATATCACGTTATAACGTGAAACGTTTATTGTTCTAACAATATACTATCATGTTTGTACAATAAACTTTACACGTGTGAACAATATAATATCACGTTATTACAAAATACATAATTATCATGTTCGTACAATTGTAAACTTTTCACGTTATAACGTGATATAGCTCTATTTTTCTTTTGCCTGGGTGGCAGCTCTATGCTTCCGTAACAAGACAGATATGCAAAAAAGAAAAAGAAAAAAAAGAAAAAAAGAATTTCAGCTTGGGATATTTTTGGTAAATTTTATGTTTTTAGGGTGCTGAGTCCATTTCCACCACGTACCGTTTTTTTTTTTGCAAGACATTAGGAGTTTACATTAAAAAAGCAGAACAGCAATGAAAATAATCAATATTTTATTACAATTAACTATGCATAATTTTTCTGAGATTCCTTACCTTTCTCTATGAACAAAATAAACCCGTTGGGACACCAGTGCGCATGCGTCAACCATGCACGCAGCCTGTTACAGTTAATAATCTCACCTCTGTA
This sequence comes from Hemichromis elongatus, assembly GCA_015108515.1. Classification (NCBI taxonomy): domain Eukaryota; kingdom Metazoa; phylum Chordata; class Actinopteri; order Cichliformes; family Cichlidae; genus Hemichromis; species Hemichromis elongatus. The sequence goes on along the minus strand of VUQR01018287.1, from coordinate 38,869 downwards.
ATAATCTTTGTAAATATTCTTGGTATTTATAATTGAGCCATTTGTATATATTAGTGCTATTTCTTAAATTTATAAACTCTGTAACATATTGGATTTTTAAAATAGTTTTGTGTGTTACTGTTACAGTCTTGGAGCAACTGTAACCCACATAATTTCCTTAGGGATTAATAAAGTATTCTTATTCTGATCATCTGAGCTCCTCACACCCCCAAACACACCATGTTTTTTTTGTTTTTTTTTACTCAAGTATATGATACCAGATCTCATTTTAAAAAGTTAAATTGTTGCTTAATTACACTAAAAACATGAGTTTTGCAAGAAAAACCTGAAAAGATGGAATAATTTATTTTTTTTTTTACTGTTTCAGTGAGTAAAAATCCATAAGAAACAGTCAAAAAATCCTATACAGTTTTTTGGTTGCTGACCTGTGATAATCAATGTTCATGTATAAAGCTAATTTGATGACCTCTGTCAAATATGTGAACCAGGTATAGCAGCAGCCATCATGTTCACTCCGGAGAAGATGAAGGAAGTGTCGGACACTCAGCTCCGTGTTGCCTTTGATGGCGATGCCGTCCTCTTCTCAGATGAGTCCGAGCGGATTTACAAAGCCCATGGACTGGACAAGTTCTTTGAGCACGAGAAGGCGCACGAAAACAAGCCTCTAGACCATGTACAGTATACACAGCATGACATTTTTACATTGGAGAAGCATAGGAAGGGACACCAAAAGTCGAATAACACTCTTATGAAATTTTTAAAGTGAAATTTATATGGAAAACAGCTTATTTTGAGTTAGATGGCAGTAACTTGTCTAAAAAAAAAGGTATGAAGATGGGAAGAAAAGGCTAGAAAAGTCAGTGGTAACAAAAAGAAACAACTGGAGGAGGTTTTTGCAGCCAGTTATGAAAACAGGTCAGTAACATGACTGGGTATAAAAAGGCCACCACTGAGAGGCAGAGGTTGTGTTCTGAGAAATAATATCATCAAAGAGTCCAGGAATTTGGCAAAATCTATGTGTGCAACGGACAAGGCTGAAAATCATTACTGGATGTGAATGATGCTTAGGTAGGTGGCACCGCGTCAAACACAGACATGATTCTGTCATGACAACCACTGCATGGGGTCAGGAATGCTTCCAGAAATCGCTGTCTGTGAACACAGTTCACCGTGTCATCTACAGAAAGCACACAAAGAAGGAGCCATATGTGAGCGGTGATCTCTAAACACCACCGTTCTCTGTACCGTGCATCATGAAATGAAAAACACGACAAAAATCTTAAATTAGACAAGAATTGGCCGTCATTCCTCTTTCCAAAAGCCCAGCGGCTGGTCTCCTCAGTTCTCAGATGTTTACAGACTGTTATTAAAATGAGAAAGGATTTTGCACAGTCGTAAACATGGACCTGTCCTAATTTTGATTTTTGTTTCTAAGTTTAAATATCTAATACAAAATATGGTTTTCAGAGAATGGCAAATCACATTTTACACATTATAAAATGAAATCAGCTTGTAAAATCTACACATTGAGCTCAGCCGGCCTGAATTCAGTTACAGTGTGTCTAACATGCAGTGAGTCACAAATACGTGCAGAAACGTTAACGTCTATGAATCTGTCCTTCTTTCTGCAGGGGCCACTGAAGGGCTTCCTGGAGGTTTTAGGAAAGCTCCAGAAGAAATTTTATGGCAAAGGTCAGCGGATGGACTGCCCCATCCGAACCTACCTTGTGACAGCTCGAAGCGCAGCCAGTTCTGGTACCAGAGCCCTAAAAACGCTGCGCTCCTGGGGCCTGGAGATCGATGAAGCGCTTTTTCTTGCCGGGGCACCCAAGGGCCCAATGCTGGAGAAGATCAGGCCACATATCTTCTTCGACGACCAAATGTTTCATGTGGAGGGGGCAGCAGAAATGGGGACAGTGGCGTGCCACGTGCCATATGGAATAGCTCAGAGAGTAGTAAAAAAAGGGAACAACGGACAAAGAGACTCCTAATGCATCCAAATAGCTGAGGTATGACTGTGCAGGAGCACAGCATACAGGGACATTTAGCTTTAGCATTTAGCATGATTTTACTACTGGAAGATGAAGCACGCTGTCCTGGATAAACAGTGCAGGAAGTTAATGCAAAATCATATAATTAAAAATAAATATGTTAGCATTTATCAGAACATTTATTTTTTGCTAACAAGCAGTTATTATTTTTATCACTAAATAAAACATTCACAGGTTGTATCAAATGGCTTCATTAATTAATCTTATGGATTTACATTAAGTTATTAAACAGACATTAAATGTTTATGTTGCCAGGTTATAAAAATGTATTTTGTGTCTAACAGCAACAGTGTTTGCTGTCAAAAATACTGTTAGCCTTTTTTTTTTTTTTAATAAAACATAATAAAACACAGAGTTTGTTGACAGAATAAAGGATTAACTTTCCACAAAGGGATTCTAGCCATCATGAAGTCGTCATTAGCTTTATTCTGTTCTATTTAATCTGAATAAATTATTCAGGCACCATTGTTAAAAGTAATTAGTTATAAAACCCTTAATCAAGATGATGTCCTATTAAAAACTGGTGCTTATTTCAATTTAACATTTATTGTTGGTGATCCATCGTCCGTACCACACAGATATTCATTTGTTTCCTTTCTGCTATATTTTTAAGTGATACATCTTTTAAAAGACAAAAACCTATTTCAAAGTACTTGGAAGTATTAGAAATACTCATACATCTCTAAAGGATACATTTATTAGAATCTATAATTATTTCTAAATGATAATATTTAAACTCCACGATACTAAAGAAACACGAAGGATGCATTTGTGATTTGTGGATTTTGTGCAATTCATTCACTTTAATTCTTGTCTTCTTGTTTGAGTTTCGCAGCTGGTGCCTTTTGCTGTTGTCTTCTGTTGTTTCATGATGTATGCTCTTATGTGACTTTTGCATGTTGGTGGTATATATGACGTATGTGTAGGTGATATGAATGTACCTCAAGATTTAATATTTTTGAAAATATGTATGTTACTTTGTATTTATTTAATGTTTCCTCTTGTTCAAGATGACAGAGAGAAGGCTAAATATATCCAGCGTTTACTACCAGTTACTATGTGCAGTTTTCATTTCTACTACTTCCTCCCGAAGTGCCGAAAGTTCAGCGTCCCAAATGTTTATTTGTCTGCCTCTGTCTGTCTGAATTTGTCATGAAGGTGTTTTGATGCTGTTGCACTTTATCGTTCTGTGAATGAATGTGAAGAAAGCCTGTGTCGAATGAGACCAGTGTTGCTGTCAGATGTGAAATTTGGTTAAAAGTGGGACAAATGTGTTTTCAAAATGGAAGTAAAAACCCTGTAAAAAAAATAATTGAATCACTGTTTTTCTGTCTTTTAACATTGTTGGACTGTAAAGGTCCAAAGATGTACTTATGATTTAGGGTTAAAGTACGATTTTACAGGTGGGAACCCTAGAATTAGGTGGATTGTAAAAGAAATAGTAAGAAATAAGAAAATAGACCAAATTCAGAAGCAAATTTCTTGGGTAAAACCTTTTAGTTGTTTTTCTGACTCACCTCTTTTAATGCAGCTGTTGACCAAAACTATGTAATTTTTCAGGATGAATTTACTGCTCTTGTTTATTTTTTCAACTCAAATTTAGCTTTTCCAATTTTCTCTGGTGAATAAAAATTCTGATCACTTAGATGGTTTGACATCTAGTGTGCTCCATTAATAAGCTCCATTAAGATTTTCTTTGTGTACAGGCAGTGATGAGCTCACCTGTGCTACTACAGCTGCTCCTCCGAGGTTTACTGCTCTTTGTAGATTTAGACAGCAGAATTCAGGATATAAGCGAATAAGCAAATATGAGGAAATGGATGATTTCCAGCCTGTGCGATAGCACTGAATGTCTTTCCGATCTGATACCAAATCAAATTCTGGGCGTTATCGACAATACTGAAACATTATGTGGTTGGAAAATCGAAATAAAAAGTAGTGTACCTAGTATACTTTCATAATGAAAACAAGACATCACTCTTTGTTCTTTAATTATGAAGAATTCATACAATAAATAAAAAAAAACAGAAAAATCAATACCTACATTTTAAAATATGAAATTAACCATCATAAACAAATATGACTAAATGAAAATAATAATAAAGTTGAGAAACCTTTTATAGAAACATGTTATTATCCATCTAGCTTATGTATGAAATAGTTTTAAGTTGTATTTTTTTAAAGCCTAAAACTACTTTGAGTATGGAGTAACTATGTAATCATAATCATCAATCCACTTAAAATGTTCTGCAACTTACCTGACAAAATCTAGGCCAATTTAATTGATGTGAGTTGATCTTAGGGACGTATATATTACTCTAAGCTAACCTCATGCAGCTAATTATTGTAGCATGTATTTATTTCATTACTTATTTCATAAACATATTTATTAATGTAAATTTGAACAAATTGGATTCTGTTAATCCCTGTCCTTTAAAAAAAAAACACAAAAACCTAAGCCTAGACATAACTCGCTTTCCAAAATATATCAATAGTGCTACATGTCACCAACAGCTCAAACTTTTCTCTCTCTATACCTGGATAGTAGCTGCCTGCAGAACCAAAGGACTGTGCAAGCAACATCTGTCTCATCCTAGCAGCACCGGCCCATCTCCTCCTCTTCAGTTCACCTCATCATAAACACATTACTATGTGGTGTGCCTGTGGCTCAGGAGGAGCAGGTCACAGGTGATATTTGTTGGGCTGTTTGAAACACTGACTTTGAAATTATCTGCCACTTGAGAACAACATCAACAGCGCTGCCCCACTTTAACATGTGAGTAAGCATCAATCGTGGTAGCATGAACTCTGACCTACCATGGAGAAAATACATTGCAGATGAAAAATAATTAGAGGCTGTGAAGGTTGTCTGAGCGGTTGAGTGGTTATTACTTTATTCACAACTGTGTTTTATTGTGTTGCATTTACACTGCAGAATAGTTGAGCCAATTAAAGCAAAATGAAACTAGAAAACATTTACAAGGAAACAAAAAGGGTAAAACGCATCTCCATCATCAAGACAATCCTGAACTAAAATGAACTAATCAAGAAACAGTTTTGCACTGGGCCAAACCAACTTTAAAAGGGCCCCTGACAATAAAGCCACTATGGTCTGTTCACCATCATAACCTGCCACAAGCTAGCTCCTGAAGCTCCTGATTATATCGTGAGAGGCTCCTCCCACTGTCTGACAACAATGAAATATCAAATTAAGAGGAAACACATTTACAGTTTTCAACCTGTCATTTAAAGTTCTTAATATAATATAATATAATATTTAAACAATGGGAACATTAATATACATGTATTTAGAAAATCCCCATGCACTGTAAATGTTTAAAACCAACAGATTCTTTGAACTCACACCAAACTCCCCCTCCTTCATGCTAAACTTGGTAACTTCCCTCCAAGGAATTTTACCATAACAAGAGTCCAAAAACCTGACTGGTTTGGCTGTTGCTATGCTTTTACCTGATGCAGGTCGGGTGCAGTCTGGAGGAGAAGTGAAAAACATATTAGATGCAAATGTTTAAACTAGTTTTTTAAGCCACTCACTTCTTGACTTCAGTAGTAAAGTGGCAGCAGTATACACAAAACACTGCAGTATGCTTAGAGGTCAGAGGGCTCCCTGGGACATAGGCCACAAAGATTCTTCATCGTGTCAGCAGGGGGAGACAAAGATGCATAAACAAAATTTTTCAATAGCTGGATTTTTAACCTTGAACAAAGATCAAAAAGTCATTTTACTTCTACTTACTAATGATCAAGTGTAGTGTTTTATAATAAAACTGCTAAAAAGCAATGTACTTCATTTTCCTCACAAGAATTTCAGTGTGATCTTTTTTAATTTTCTGTAACTCCGTGGAACAGCTCATTGAGGTCAGAAATTTTATATTGTCTCACAAGTTGCTTCTTAATACTCTTAAAAGATTTTTATGAATGTTTGACATATGGTTATGTTACATTCACTGCTTTTTATTGCTCCATTGTTTTTTTTTATTCTGCTCTGTTTACCTTTGTAGTATTTCTATTTTTTCAAGCACTTTGTAACTTTGTTGAGAAAAGTTTCATATGAAAAAGTTTTAAACTGGTGTAACAGGAAATGTCATATCTAATGTTTTTTCTACAAGAAAATAAGCAATTATGTAAAACATAATTAAATACGTAACTACATTTTGCAGTCATGCCTAGTAGGATGAGCTTGTTACATTAGTAAAACGTAAAAGTATTAAGTTAAAATAATAAAATTCAAATCTGCTCTTTGCTGTAACATTTCTCTAAATTTCCTCTTTTTTGTTCTAGATTTGTTTTTCTAGATTTGTCTTTCTTTTTTGTTTCTGCGCTAAAAAAACAAGCAAAGTTTTGTAATTTAATGATAAAGATTTAATGTGAACAAACTACAAAACGTCTGGAACAATGTCAGGTGAGACCAAAGTGATCTTTTTCTGTCATGGGACAGTTCATGGAGGTCAGAACAGAAACTTCACTATTGCCTTACAAATTGCTTCTTTTTTTTAATATTAAAAAGTTGACTGCTGTGCCACAGTTCAGCGAAGATAAAAAAAAAAAAAGCCTGTTGTTGATGTTTACTGAGGATTGAGCATTTCATGTATTTCCTGTGAAGGCTGCCGGTTACTTCAGTTACCTCCAACAGCGATATGTGGCAACACATAGCGGATAGTTAAGGGCAGAATTTTGCCGTTTTTCCTGCTGCTTGGAAATAACAGACAAGATCTGAGAGCCAAGTACAAACAAACATGTTGTGTTTGTCTTGGCTATGGTTGGAGTAACCAGTGTGCTAGCCAGTAATGATTCCCTCCTTAGAGCTTGAGTTATGGCATGCTTAGCAACATCAGGGATACTGTTCAACTCTTTGGGGTGTAGGAGGTAACACGGGAAAGACAGCAGGTACCAACTAGTGTAAAATTTCCTCACATACTTGAGTCATACCTTGATTCTGTTTTAATCCTGTTAAGAAAAATAGTGGGAAACAGAAATAAAGTGGGAGAATATAAAAGGGCTATCGCAGCAGACACAAGGGCAGACGATGCTGAGATGAGTTCTAAGAGCAACCAGTGTTTGAGGAGCCCTGCACAGGAGATCCTTTGGCAGCACTAAAGATCATGACAGGACACAGTTTCATGAAAGCATTATTATACTGCATTTAATCCTAATCATTTTCAAATAATCCGGAGTGATGGACTGCAAAGGTACTTGGAGCATGACAAGCAAAATGTTGAAAATCCAATGAAGGAGAAATTATAGAAATACATTTTAACTTCTATCTAGAATGTTATAGCTATGTTTTTTGTGATGTTTAATCCTTGAAATTTCTGCTTTGTACCTACCTTGTGACATCTCAAGGGGCAGGCTGTGACAGCTATAGAGAAGCTCAGGCCTCACATCTTCTTTGATGATCAGAAGACTCATGTTGATGCTTCATTGGAGGCGTCCACAGTGGGATGCCTCCAAGTAACAATATATGGCAACTGATTTATGCGAGTCGTGAACTGATTATGCAATAACTGATAGAAATATGTGAACTTAAAGTATGTTTCCATATTGCTTTAAAAACAGGCAAAAAACATATTTTATCTCTCTTTGGGAAAACTGAGGGCCTCTGTCAACATTTTCCAAGGGAATGCCATGTAGTCTGAAACAGAATCGGGTGGATAAGGGTTGGAGGGGGCCAGTGGGCCGCTGAGTGCTATTCTTGCTGTGAACGCAGGTGGAACAGGCAGTCACATAACATTCTTCTCCAGTGTATCTGACCAGAAGTAGCGCTTAATGAATGAGAAGGTTCAACTTATTCCAGGGTGGCAGGTGAATCTGGCATTGTGATCTCAGTGAATGGCGGCAGAACACCCAACAGTGGGGAGGTTGCACCAGTTGGGAGGCCCTGCACCAATACAAGTTTAGAGGCAGAAAAAAGCACAAGGCCCTTTCAGGCCTCTCCGAGTATATAAGGCCTTAATTGTCACAATTTACAAGGCAGATCGTCAGGATGCAGACCCAAGCGCAACCACGGACGACATACCTTCCAGTTTCTGGACTGCCTTCAAGCTCCAAACACATCCTAACAGGTCCGAACCAGGTCCGAACAGCAGCAGGTCAAACCCAATTGTTTGAAACTCTTTGATCTTGTTAGGATCTGTTCGGACCTGGTTCGGACCTGTTAGGATGTGTTTGGAGCAGGGAGGTCACGTGATGTTGGAGGGGGCAGGGTTATCTATTCAGAATGTCCGCCATGTTTTTCACCGCATAGCAAGAAGAAAAAAGAAAAAAGGTTGGTAAACGTGATTACTCTCAAAAACAACGCTAGGAATAAGCCGAATGTTAAACCGTATGACAAAACAATATCAGAATTAGTTTCCCCCCCCGTTAGCACGTAATTCAACTTGTTTTTAAACTTTCTTGTTACGTAGCCGTTTTGATAACGGGGCTTCGTTTTCTCCCTTCTGGCAATGGAGTCTGGTTATGTGTTTGAGCAGGGCAGGCAGACGTCTCCAGGTGTTTTAAACATGCTTAATTGTGCCAATTTGATAAAAAATTTAAATAAAAAATTTAAAATTAAAAAAAGAATTTAAATTTGACTATGGTTATTAGATTGTTACTATTTAAAGTGGAGAGTGTGAACCTTAAGATACAGTCTACTATAATCTCTGGTATAATCTTTGCACTCACTTCTGCTCTAACTAAGAGTCAGCTGGAATGACATGCTGTGGTCCAAGATTAGTTTTTATATACATTTTATTTTATATAAATAAAAGACTGTTGTTGACATTACAGTGATACATTTATGTGCTTGTAATAAAAAAGAAAGCTGACAATAAACTGTTTGTGCAGACTGTCTGTCTTTGCAGGAATGAAGCTGTATATGTGCAGTATTATCCTATAATGGTGCTGCTTTTTTGCTTAAATTGCAAGTAAAGGTACACCATAGTGTTGTGACAGAGATTTTGATTTATCATATTTATCTGACTGAAACCGGAGCGAAAAAAGTCAAAATGTGGTCTGATATTAATGTAATCATGTTACCACTAGATAGCAGCATTCTCAAAGTTAAACAAACATGACATTTATTTGCATATTTGCACACTTTATAGCTATTTAAGTTGAAGTTAATATCAATAATGCTTCAAATTTGTTTTAATTACTTACAATTTTATTTGTATGTCAGGCAATGCTTCAATATAATGGCCCAAATAAGTGACCAGAGGTATTTCATGATGATTGTGAGACCTCAAACAGCTCATGAAATTAAAAAACTACAGCATGACAAAGTATATTTGCCATCTTTTTTACTTTTTACTTTCAGTATTTAATATCATTGCATGCACATTTTTTTGTAACTAAACAACCTGTCAGGATTTAGAATTACTTATTTTTTATTTTTATTTTTTTAAAGAAGAAAAGTGTAAGACATGACTTCACTATAATTTTAACACATTGCTAAGACATCCAGGGGGCCGAATTGGACCCTTTGGAGGGCCAATTCTGACCCTTAACCCATATGTTTGACACCCCTGTTGCACAAGGACTTTAAAAGACAGAGTAATGGGTATTTTGTCCAATTTGTCAAAGTATCTTAACAAAAAAGCAAAAAAAGGCGATTAATTTACAAACTAAAATGTCTCTTTACTTGAAGAGGGGACATGTTGTTAAAAAGGCTCCGTGTTGAACAATCACATGGAATAATACCATCGATACGAGTATTTATCTACAAAACGTTCACTGCGACGAGGATGGGATTCGAACCCACGCGTGCAGAGCACAATGGATTAGCAGTCCATCGCCTTAACCACTCGGCCACCTCGTCCGTGAGCCCACTCGAATATAACTCCGTGCGAACACCGGCCGGGCCAGGCCAGTCTGCTAACATGGTCAATAGCTAACGAGTGGCAGCTAAATGTTTAAAGCCATGTTCGCTTTTGTTTTTGCGCCACTTAAACAGTAAATACGGCTTTCACGGAAAGAAGCCAGCAAAAAATGGTAACAATGTGGGCGGGTCCCGAGTTAAACTTATCTCAACTTAGCAACTACCAATAGGAGCGAAGGATATTCTCGATTGACATGTGAGTGGGCGGGAGCCACTGTGTGGACTCGTCGACGTTCGACGAACGGATCGATTGAATCTATGTGTGTGGTTAAAGGCTTACCGAAGCTTCGAGGAAACGGAGGCTAAAACTTCGACTAATCATGAAACACCAACTACATGTAAACGAAACGTTCATGATGTCGGTTAGCATCGTTAACCGGAAGGCAACTGGCGGCAAAGACACTTGCAGTACAGCCATTTGTCCAGCAGAGGGGGATAAAGACCAACAATTAGAACTAGAGGGTCGCCTAATAAATGGCATCTAGTCCCTGTATCCCATATGTTGCGTCCTTAATTATGTAAGGATATATATTGCATTTGCTTTGCTACACGTGACTCAGCATGCTTTATGACCCAAACTCATGACATCGTGAGATTAGGTCATGCAACCCTTCCATTAAGGTTACGTTTGCATGACAGTGATGCTTTAAATCTTTCCTACTGTTAATAATTTAATTTGTCTGGGTGTCTACTGCTGTCATGACCTGCACATATACACCTGATATTTATTCATGTGATATCAATGAGCTAAGTAACTACCATCATGTGTTTGAATCCAATTTATATCATCCCATCAATAAATCACAAGGCAGAAGACAGACAGAGGGGATCGAACATTTATTTACCCTTATTAAAAGTTACAGTAAAACCATTAACATCTTCAAACAATAGCAAAATAAAGAGAACCAAAAATATTGGCCAAAACATATTTACAGAGACAGTTTGCAGATAAAAAGCTCACATTTTTTTTGTACACAATCCCAACCCCTGCGCCATAAATTCAGAAATGTGAACACTGCAACACTCAAGAAGCTCGAATGTGGTTTTAGCCAGAAAAAGAATCAAAATGCACGAACAAAGACATCTGTTTCCACCTCCCCTCCTCGATGTTCTCCTCCCTATACATGACAAAATACTTGAAATTTGGGGGTAAAACATAGGAATGTAGAATTCTAAAAATTAATAAGATGATCTGAAAGGTTTATGTGTCCATATATCAGTCATTTCGAGTGAAGTCGATGGTCTGCCCTGCTCCGCCGACAGTGACAATTTTTAGATCCCAAAAAAAGATGAGAAAGAAAAGCTGTTATAGGGCTGCCACGCTGTTTAAAAGGATGCTTCTCCATGAATTGGGAAAATAAGTCAGTATTCCTGATTCGCTCCACATCCAATCCATTACCTTCGCCGCACGTCAGTCCCTGTGTGTACCATGAGGGGGCGACGCCAGCCAACGCTTTCATCATGAGAGGGCCCGGTGAGTTTCCGTCTGTCAAAGAACTAATAAAAGGCAGTGAACTGGTGGTTGAATCAGCAAACGTGATATATCCTTTGTCTTCTTTTGTAGTTTTGTTTATAACTTTAAGAACGTGGCACGAGTCTCTCATATATATTTTTATATACTTTAATCTTGGAAAATCAGTTCAGGTGCCGTGCTGGAGTGCAGTCACTCTGCCTTGGCCTCGCCCTCGGAGGCTGCGGGTGTCGTGCCCTCGGCGGGGGCCTCCTCAGCGGGTGCGTCCTCTGTTGGTGGGGCCTCCTCGGTGGCCTTGGCCTCTTCCTCGGGTGCAGGAGCGGCCTCTGCGGCCTCGCCCTCTTTCGCCTCGGCGGCCGGCGTCTCCTCTTTGGTTTCCTTGGCCGCGTGGCCGTTCTCCTCGGGCTTGTCCTCGGTCGTTGGGGAGGTGGCCTCCTCTTTGCCCTCCTCGCTGCCCTTCTTGTTCTTCTTCAGCGAGATGCCCTTGAACTTGAAGGAGTTCTTCAGGGAGAACTTCTTCTTCTTCTTGCCCTCCTTGGCAGCCTCACCCTCAGCTTTGGCTGCCTCACCCTCGGCCGCAGGAGCGGGCTCGATGGCATCTCCGGTGCTGGTCTCGCCCTCCTTGGCTGGCTCTGCGGTTCCATTTCCATCTGCGGCCGCTGCTTCCCCATCAGGCTTGGCTGAAACGTCGCCGTTGGTTTTGACATGGCCGTTCTCCTGCAGAGAGAGAGAGAGTGTCATGGATTAAAATACTGTAGGAGGGTCAAAGCAAACATACTGCTTGTGGAAAGGAAGAATTATTTATGCATAATGAGATGAGTGCACTGTAAACACATTAGCCCATTTATGCCTACAGTTAATCCATGTTATTCTACGGGAGAGCAGCTCTGACTGTGGTGGTGGTGGGGGGGGGGGGGGAGGATCACCTGCT
>VUQR01018287.1:0-26517 GCA_015108515.1 Hemichromis elongatus | reverse complement strand
GCTGTCTGCATTACTCTGAGCTGGCACACGAGGGCAGTAGTGCTACATCAAAAACATCAACACTACCAGCAAGTCGGGGAACAAAGGAATCCCCGTGAAACCTGCTCTGCGCTCTCATCCTACATCTACCAGCTCCACACAAGAGCCCAGACAGCGCACATCAGATCCAGCTCAGACAAAGCTACAGTGAGTCCACGCACTCACCAACAGCAGCAACAGGGGCGTTTTTAAAAGTCTGGAAGTGGGTCACATAAGTTCATCCAGGCATCGCTGTAATAACGCGTATCCTGACCGGATCAGTCACACACCAGTAATCGAAACGCACAATTTACTTTTAAGATATTTAAACTGGTCAAAGTTTACGCGGAAATTCGCTTCAAAGTGTGTCTGTGTGTGAGAGAGCGAGAGCGTGTATGTGGGTAACAGCCGGGGGGGAAATGGGGTCAGAACTGGCGCCTGCACGCGCTTTGTTTGCAACTCCGCAAAATGCGCCTCCAGCAGAGCGCATTTGCATCCGTTGCACCGCTCGCCTCGCATCTTTTGTTCGACGCTCAGAGCGACTATCCGCCCGACTCATGACAGAAAACATACTCAAAACTCACACGGGGACCCCAATCTGACGCTCTCGGGTGAAATGTGCGCGTAAATTCCCCCCCGTGGGAGCAGCAGACAGAATTAACAAAGGCAGGCGGGCAACTGCGCGCCGCTCGACGGCTGCTCAGCTGGAGGTCTCCCGATGCCCTCATTTTAGACTAAATTCAGTTTCAAGTGTTTTCCCCCACAGCTATGAAAGAACCCTGACACGAAGGAGCGACCGCCACCCCCTCACCGCGGCACCCATGCTGTCAGTGGGCGTCGGGTGCCATGTGGCTCCCCGCTGATGCTCGGGCGCACCGGGCCCGCTTTACTCACCTGGCCGTTGGCTTTAGCAGCAGCAGGGTCGGCGTCGGCTTTGCCCTCAACAGATACTCCACCCTTGGACAACTGGGCTCCCATTTTTTTCTTTCCTTTAGGTTTTATGAACAAAAAATAAAATCGAAAAAGAAAACCCTCGAGGAGTTTTTGAGATTTAAAAATCCAGCTCTGGGATAGGTGAGAGCTTTCCCCCTAAAAAAAGAGGTGCAAATCCGACAGGATCTCCTTCGCCCTTACAAAGGTTTGTCGACGAGAAGACCCCCCCTTCAGCTTGTGTGAACCCCACGGAGGCTGAGCTCAAATTAAAGGATGTCAGGGAGACGGCTGTGAGTATTTCAACCGCGCCTCAAAATCGACCGGAGACCCCTCCCCTGGGCGTGGCTACAGGATTTGTCCAATCTGCAGCGGAGGGGGAGGTGGGCCTCCTTGTCCGGGCTGTCGCTGCAACAGTTTGCCACTCAGCTGGAGCATCAGCAAGACTTTATTTTCCAGCTGCTTCAGATGTCTGGAAGATTGTGAACACCTTTTAAACTTCGTTCAGTTGTGAATTGTTGATAATTTGGTACAAATGGAAACATTATTTCATCTGTTCTGGAAAACAAGACAAGTCCTAAAGGTTTGACCTGAACAGGTGTGAGCAGAAAAGTTAACTAAAGGTAAGGACAAGCCCTGGAAATATACTTCCAACAGAAGTCCAGAAGTTTAAAGAAGCGCGTCAAAGCATTATAAAGCACATTTTAGGATCAAAATGACATTTTATCTTTGATTTGACTAGTCATGAAATAAAATCTTTATGTGTTTCTTGTTTTGATTAAAAAGTCTAATATATAACGCCTGTTGGATAGAAAATTACTCATTCAATAAACTGTGAGAAAAAATAGCTATAAAAGTTAACACTACAACTATTTTATCAGTGCGTGTGCCTGAAGATGTAAAACTGAACATAAAATATGTCTTAACACAAAACACGTGAGAAAAAGAATCAACTTTAACAGTCAGATGAAAGAAGACCATTCTGCAGAAACGAGCAAACATAAAAAAACCCAACGTATATACAGACGTCACATGATATTTAAGTAACTTTATTCCATCATCAGCAAGTTAAACGAATCCTTTTGACCTGTAGTGATGATGTGTAGTTACAGCTGTAGCTAAAATGCAGATGTTTAACCAAAGTCATGGCTAGCAGTGGAAGCTGTCAGTGAATTTGGAGTTGAAGCAGTTGTGGTCACTAGCATGCTGAATATCTGGTAAACAGTGTAGTAGCCTAATGGTTGAAGTAGTAAGCCATCAGCTATGGATAAATGGTTGAGACAGTTCTCTAGCCGTAACTGATAAATGGTGGTGAATGTAATCACGGAGACAACACGGGACTCTGAAATAAGACAAGAAATATGTTTTTTTGAATCCATTTAAAAAAAGGTTCGATTCTTCCAAGCCTAGGACTTCCAGCTCTCCGAGGTGTCCCACGTTAATCTGCTGTTCAGCCTCCCGGCAACATCCTTTATCTCAAAGAGGCCCTCCGCAGAACTCGACTGATTGCAGAACAACGGCACATCAATGAGAAGCGAGGAATTTTAATGGCCTCCTTTGGAATTTGAGCGACAGTGCCCGGCTTTCCACGAGAAAACTCGTTACATAACACGCAGCGCACTCAGAGGAGACTTTGAGATGGCACTGGGGCCGCTTTGTCACCAACACAGACAGCGAGACAGTGAATCAGACTGTCGGCCATTAATGAGGTCTCATTGGCTAGAGCAGCGCATCCCACGGTCCAAGCAGTGACACTGCATTTTTTTTTCTTTCCCTGAGAGGTCAGGGGTCATGTGCTTTAAGCTGAGTTATGAGAGCCAGTGGAAGGCTTCTACATCCTGCATACAATACTTTTGTATACCAGCTTCTTCCTCTAAAACCTAATTGTGAAATTTCCTTTCCCATCATTTATCCCTCATGTGAACCCACGTTAACAAAAACACGGCGCCGAGTCCTCTTCTCCTGCTTCATTAAGTGCAATTTATGATTTCCTCTTTCTTTCGGAGCATCCCTACGTGGGTCCATCTCTTTCCCCCTGTTCATCCACTAGAACAACCCCCCCCCTCCACACAAACACACACATGTCACAGCTGTGGTATGTAAGGCATGCATACGCCACCCAGAGTACGATCCCCAGCCATTTGCGGGCCAAGCTTCCCAGAGCGGAATACACCCCGAGGGGTTCTCTACAGCTCCCCACCCCTCCTAACCGACCTCCATACATTCTCCCAAACTGAGTCAAGAAAGAGAAACACATGATGTTTTTAACCCCCCAGTCTCACCTTTCAGTGGATGCATGGCTCAATTATGGTTGTGGGGTTCCTTTCAGTGCTCTGATATGGAACACCAGACTTTGCTCCAATGAGGCATAGGATTTCAAACAAGTTGTCTCTGGTTTGACTTCCAACACAATCCTACTTGGCATTTTTATGTAAAACTATTCATTTTCTTCCAACTTCTGACTTTTCCACAAATAGGATGAGACACATACTAAAAAGACACAGAAACAAACACTGGGATAGGTGTACCTGTGTACCTTACGCGCTGTGGGGATTATATTCAGTCTGGCATCAAGTCTTCGGAACCAAAGGTAGGAAAAATTATATTGACAATAAGAAATTTCCTCGGTAACAATATTAAAAACAAGGAAGATACCGCCTCCGCAGTCCTCGGCAATGGAACGATATCCAAACCAGCCACTGTCAGGCAGCTTGGTGAAGTCGGGCCAGATTTATTTTTTTAACTTTTAACCATAAAACAAAGCTGCACTTATGAGATGTTGAATGCTTTCAATGCTGTTTGTTTCATAGAAATACAATCACACACCGGCTTCTGTTTTAAGGCGGTTTTCTGATCCCCTTGAAGGGTTTCCCATCAGACTTTGCATATTACTCTTGCCATCCTCCTTTTAGTATTACCCCTGTGACCTGGGTATTACAAGAAAGGGCATGCAAAAGTTTAATATTGCTTTAAAATGGAGATCTTTCAACCTGTATGTAGATACATACTGGACATGGATGTGCAGATGAAAAACAGGAAGCAGGCTGTTGACAGTGACATAAGATTATAAGGTGCTCAGTACTGACTGAGAGTCTTTTCAAAGACTGCAAAGTGACATCTTAGCGCTATACTGGGAGTATTATTGACTACCAGAGAAATCCATGGCAATGAGACAGAAGACTCAGTGTTAGGGGGTCTAATAACACACGGGTTCAGATTTAAAAGAAATGGTTTTCTCCCTCTAAAAACCTCCGCACCTTTGCTTAGCCCACATCTATACCTTTGTCCTAACCCCACTCCCAAAAGGAAGAAAGAATATCTGCTGTCGCACAATGAGACTTTAAGGATGTGGGTCCTTAGGAAACTGCTTGTGCAGAGGTTAAACACGACATAAGTTATTAGGCTAATACTAAGAGTGGAGTGTTTTCGCTGTTCAGAGGGCTGCGTTAGCTGTTTCCCCACTTTTTAAAGCGCTCGTCACTCCACAGTCGGTCACAGATTTGAATGTGAAATCAATCGTCTCATCTCATTCTCAGCAAAAAGCCAAGAGATGCAACTCAATTCCCAAAGGTAATGAGGTACAATGGCCTTCCCCAGCCACCCATTTAAAAGAAAACACAGTTCCTTTAAGAGTGCAATAAGCACAAAAAGGAGCTAAGGCACTGACATGGAAGCCTGACTATTTATTTACTATGCAGAGCACACACTCTTGTAGGATGCACACTGAGATGATAACAAGTCCTGGTTTCTTTGAGAAAAACGAGAATGTGGATGAAGTACCTCTGGTCTCGACCTGTCTGCTTATTTCTGTCACGTTTAACATGGTGCCCCCCCCCGATGAGCCGGTCAATGCCCCCGTTTGTGCTGCTGGCCATTTTTCATGCGCTGACATGGGATGAGTCCTCACCAAAAAGCCCCCATTGTCTGTCTCGCTCCCTGCGAGCCAACTGCGCATTACAAGCAGAAAGAGAGAGGGATAAAAAAATAAAAGAGAGAAGAGGGCTGGAACGAGGGAGCAGCATCAGAAACACGTCTCTGGAGTTCCTTTTGCTTCCGGGAGGAGAAAAAGTTATCTTTATGACAGTCACCTTGAACAGATTACTTGAGCAGATCAGCGTGATGAATATGTAATTTCCCAAGGTTCCTCAGCTTGTCAGCAATTCATGCATACACAATTACAAAACAAGAGTGCAGGCTGTTTCCTGTGTGCTTTCCTTTGGTTTTGTTTCAAGTTTGTCTCACAGCTGAGAGCTCGAGTACCTAAATAACTGATGTAATCGTACAGCACCTTTTCGGGGTAGAAAATAATATTATCTAAAGCATTGAAAATGTTAATGTAACCCTGAATTTTGCTCAAAAGTGGCATCCAAGCGGCTTTGTTTATACGCCCAGATGTAAATGCGATTTTACGTCTCGCCTAAACACAGCGTTTGCATTGCCAAGCACCTAATTACAAGGACAATCAGGTGCACAGCCCTCTTCACTGCCATGAATACGAGCGCGTCGACTTAAAAGAAAGCCCATTGTAATGCTAATTATTTCGATCAACTAGCTTATTGACTGCAAAAAGGCCCTCACCAGCAGGCAGCCACAAAGCTGCACATGGCAGCCATCTTGGCCAGGGGCTTGTGCGGGGTCTGGCAGTGGCTCTCAGGGGAGACAGAGGAGGAGGAAGGGATGCAGGAGGGATGTCCAGAGCTCAGCCAAGCTTGCATGTTTGACTCGCCTCATTGATAAAACAGTCGTTCAGATCGCAGGGGGAGCCTGGAAAACAACACAAGCTTTAAAAATGGAGGGAAAGAAATGGTGGATGTGTTTACTGCAGATTTCCCCTCACACACACACACACACACACACACACACACACCTTTCTGCCTAAGGTGGCAGACATGACGCCACAAACTCCCCCCCATCCTCCCAACCCACCCTACATTTCAGGGCACCGAGTCGGTTACCATGGCAACTGCTGCTTCTACTAACATTTCTGGCCGATGTTACAGAGGTACGCGGTTCAGTGGAAAGGCAGGAGAAGGGAAGGCCTTGCCGTTCTGTTTGTTTGGTTGCCTTATCTTTTTGCCGAGGTTTGCTTATCTGAGATGACTCCCAAAATTTACGCAGGCAAGACTCTCAGCCTGCCTGTGACCGCAGGGAGATTAAGCATGGTTCCCTTTTAACCTTTACCCTCCCCGCCTCCCCATCAGGCTTTATTTCGGTTTTCCTCATCATAAATTCTTTCTGTCTTTGCTGACTCCTGTTCATTGTCTCCCCGTGTTTGTCTCTGATCTTGAGGCTTGAACAGTTCTTGGCAAATTCCACCAGCGGTGCCTTGTTTCTGTCTGTTGTCAGAACATGCAGGGCAGGTACGACGGGAGCGAGAGATAAAACAGATGGCAAGGCAAGTAAGAGAAAAGGGTGAGAGGTTAAGGAGAGCAGAAAGGCTTGATGAGTGAAGCAGAGTTAAAATCGGCTGTGTGTGTGTGTGTGTGTGTACCAGACAGGGGCGTACAGTAGTAGTAGTAGTAGTAGGGCAGCTTACCCCCACTGGCAATGAAGCTGCTGCATTACTAGGTCAGTGTGCCATCATCTCATTCATCATTATCACAGCCTGCTCTTCCTCCTCCGCTCATCCCTCCCACATTATGGTAAAGTTGTTCTCCCCGTACAAGCTTCAAAGACAAACGGAAAATCAACCTAAACAGCCAATGTCGATAATCATTACAGAGTCTTTAATGATTTTTTTGCATACAAACTGCCAAATTTGAGCCCTGCAGACCTGTCCATGGTGAACCCTGCTGCTCGCCCTGTGACCCTCTGGATAGGCTCCAGCCCACCTGCAATCCTGACATGGATAAGTGGAAGAAAGTGGGTGGACTGATGGAAGGATTTGGTTAAGCTGACTGCAAAGATTTAATAGTAAACCATCGAGGTGTTGATGTAATACTTAGAGACGTTCAGCAGCTTAATGAAACAACAGTTAACTCTGTGGGTCCTGAGCAGATAAGTAGCCACCAATAAAAACCAAGGATCATGGTGATTGACATATGACAGGGAGGCAAAAACACCAGAGGGTGACCAAGGCAACCCGAGCCCGGGGTATTCGCTAGCGATCAACTGTCAGTGATGAAGCAATGCGAAGTAGCCAAATTGCTCCCTATGTGGACGTTTTTTCGAAGTTAGCTATCTTAAGCATAATTGTGAATATCTGCAATCTTATCCTGCTTTTGTAAATTACTTATTGCTGTGTGTTTGGATAAGAAATAAATCTTAGCAGTGCTATCACTATAAACTTGAATTTTGACACATATGAGCATGCTAACGTTATATCTTAGAGAACATTGGTTTATGCTGTTTTTGTATATACGCCTGATTGTAAACTGATTAGACAACAGCACCTCCCCAAAAACTACCCAGTGATCATTCTCGGCCTCCTCACCTTTAGCACTATGCACGTGTAGCACATTATTTAAGCTGTTTTTAAAAACTTTTACAAGATTTTTTTACTCTTGGGATCTGGAGTAACTCAAACAATGCAAGGACATATTAGTTTCTTCCATTTTCATTGTTTTATTCTTTCCATATGATGTTGTTTGTCCTTACCATAGATGTGTCCCTGTGCTAATATGTTTATATTAGCCTAACCTGTAGCTTACCACTGGGTAGCAGATAATATGTCAGCTAACCCTGTTGTATGATGCCCCTTTATCAGGCGTCTCCTGTGGATCCCTATTCTACCCAAGGTTTCCTATGGTGTGCATGCTTCAACCACAGCTATACCAGCTGCCGAGAGATAGCAGCTACATGAAGTCCCCATTTGGAGCTTGGACAGGTGGTCGCGGGACCTTTTCCAGACTTTCTGGGACAGCCTTTGATTTTTTTTCTTCTGCATAAATTATCCGTGCCAGCGGTCCTATTTGATGCCCTGGATACGTGCATAAACTGTCTGTAAATAGGCTTGTCCGTCGGTTTTCTTGCCATTATTTTAATGCAATCTGAGCCTTTGTTATGACTTCAGCAACTAAATATAAATGTTGCTGAAGCGTATTAGCGATTTACATACGTAAACTTAAAAGTGGGCTTTCCTAGAAAGTTGAAACCTCTTTTTCAAGCAATAATCAGCATGAAAATAGGAAATAAAGTTCAGACATGAAAACCATTTCAGCTGAGCTGACAACCATTTAATGTGTCAGCCTCAAGTGTGAATAAACACCCTCCTTTATAAATGTCACACTGCAGAACTTATTAGGTCTCACCTACTAACATCAATTTAAACACTGAACAATTCGTAATAAATGAAGTGCTATTGGCGGCCATGCAAAATTATTATGCATTAAAGCTTTGACAGCATTATACGTGATCTTTCACAGTATAGGCATTACATATAACTTCCTGGGATGTCTATGCTTGATGTTAAAAAATTGGGCGTATTGTGTTTTTGTTATTCCAGTAATGGCCCTAGTGTGTCTCAAAAAAGCTGTCAGTGTAAAACGGACAGAGCAGCTCGATAAAGCTTTTGAAAAGTCAAATCCGCACCTCCTCCTGTCAAAACTGCAAAGTGTCAGCTGACCTATGACACTCAGAAATCCCTTGAGCAGAAGCATAGACATGCTGACACACTGCACGCCGCTAAAAGTGGATAAATAAAACATGATAGGCGATATTGCATGACAGCTTTGCATTCGTGCATATCATAAAAAAAGAAGGTTGCTTTTGATCCAAAATCAAACAGACATCTTCCCTGCTGCTCAGGAATAGCTGACAGCACAAGTGCCATTTGTTTGCTGTACACAAAGAAACATATATGACAACAACCACTTGCGTGCAGCCACATGCAAATGAATCTACCCCCAACTGCTAGACACCCAACACACACACAAATACACTCATTAGCTCAGTTTTGGGTTAACCGCTATGTGGGGCTTTTTTCGACCAATCTGTGAGATCATCACTCTCTCTGAGCCCACCGTCGGTTCTTTTTTTTCCTCTTTGCCGGCTGCTCAAACCACCCCCACCTTCTCTTCCTCTTCACCATCTTCATTGTAATGCAGATTTAAGAATCGGGTGGGGGATGGGGACAGAGGAGGTTTGTGGAGAAGCTGTGGTTGGTGTTAAGTATGACCTGGCAGCCCGCTGAGGCACAGCGGGCTGCCCGGCGTGGGCTGGGGGGAGGGGAAAGCAAGAGAAGAGAGAGAAAAGAGATGAAGAAAGAACTTCGAGGATTCCCCCCCCAGCCTCTACGCATAACTCAGACATCAGATATCATCATTTTGAAATAAAAGACGGCAGACACGCCCCTCCTCGTATCTCCACGCAACAGTAATCTCATCCAGAGAAGAATAGGATGTTCAGCGGCGTTTAGTTCTGTCTAGACATAATGAGCTTAATGTCACTGAGGTCATGTTGTTGTTCTCTCTGTCATGGACTAATACCACGTCAAACTAACTGGAAAATTAATAGTGATCGTTATTTTCGAATGGCTGTTTATTAATCTGTGTAGAAACCGTAAAACATCGAGCTCATAAATGTCCCCGCAAAATCCGTAATGCGCACTAGTACAGAGTCTGCTACGGTTTTCTGCAGGTTTGCGGAGAGTGCGTGTAAGTGTGTGTGTGTGCCTGTGTGTGTGTAGCTGTTGTGTCTGCAGGTTCAACTACGGCCACGCTCGTCCCAGCTGTCGTAGTGCAATCCTGTCTCTCTCAGAGCACAGGGGCAAAAAGTCAACTCCTGCCCTGCCGCTTCTAACAATGTACCCCGCCCTTCTTACCAACGACGGACACACACACACACACCCGCCCACGCACACACACACAGCAGGAATGAATGGTAGAGATAGCAGAGTGCAGAAAGGGGCCTGCAGCAAAAATAAATGTCTAGAGTCAATCCTGAGTCATTGTGCTTTAATGAGCCGCGTGTGGTCGGATTGACTTTGCACCTCTTAAAATAAAAGGAGCTCACTTCTGTTGTTGACTCCTCACTCACCGTTTGATCGCAATCAACTGCACTCTCAACCCATAAGAGGAGGTTTCCCGGTTCAGGATTATTACCACTGTTAACTTTTACAAACCAACATTTGTAAAAACAGGATTAAATATGTAAAAATGTGCTGGTCCCGTCCTCCCTCCCTCCAGGAGGCAGGCATCTAAGTGCGGGTTCAGTTACGGTGACTTGCTTTCCTGCTCACCTCAGTCAGGCAGTCAGTTTTGCTTGCTTGCTCCACTTTGGCACGTTTCATTATTTGGTTGTCATTTTGCTCCACTTTACCATTTTATCCATCTGCCATTGCAGCTGGGTTGTCATGGAGCATCATTGCAGCGTATTTGTGAGTGACCTATTTATAACCCGCCCCCTTTATCCCTTGCCCCCAATTCCCTCTCTTGTCCCCGTCCAGTTTATCAAAACACGGTTACATAAAAGCGCATCCCTGTGAACCGCCAAAATCTTTGTGAGCTATTAAATAATTCAGGAGAAGAAGTGAGTTGTCGAGTCTGGGTTATTCACGTTTCAGTCTTGGATTATTCTGAGCATATGACTGAGTTTTTTCCTGCTATGTACACGTGCGTTTGAATTATTCCACTCAAACAGAAACTAGAGTGATGTTGCCTTTTTTATCTTATAAAATCAAACATAGGAAGTTTCTGCCAGCTAAGATCTGAACCTACACCTCCTACAGTTTGATGTTGTTCTAATAGCTGCTTCAGTGTGCCAGCTACTGACACAATGGTGGATGCTCATCTTTAAAATGGCCACAATTTCAAGTAATAAGGCGAGGACGTGCGCAACTAATCCCTGTGAATCAAAAGCTCATACAAGCTCAGCTCTGTATGATCTCACTGAAAAGGGATATGGCCATCTCAGACACAGGTAACCCACGTGCTGTTCAAACCTTTTGTTTGTGAAGGGTCGCTAACCAAAAACCAAACTGGAGAGGAGCTAAAAGAGCTTTTTTTCAGGCTGAATGAACTGAAAAGGTGCACCAAGAGAACAATGCCTAATGGAGTCCAAGAATAGAAATATGGAGCTGGAAATGATCACATTAAAACCAGTTTAAATGTCTGCTCTCGCTGTCGGTTTAGGCGATTGCTCTTAAGACCTCAGATGTGAGTCGTGTAAATGAGGTTAGAAGTCTCCAGCTTGAACGATGTAACAGTGTACGGCTCCCTCTCTTAATTAGATTAACGACTCCGAGGCTACAAAGACAACGGCTGCCACTTGTCAAAATCTCACCCTGCCTTTTCGCTTTGACCTCGAGCCAGCCTTCACGGCTCCATCATCAGACTGGAAACCCAGTTGCATTGGCTTCCGCTATACCAGCGCACCCCTCCCTCCTCTTATCGGCTCGGAAATTAATCTAGAGCCGTCTCGCTGTGTGTGCAGATCTCATCTGCACTGGCCTGCTGAGGCAGGTACCATTGATCTGTGCTAGCTCGACCAAACTGCCCAGTTGAGTCTGCATTAACCGTCTGACTGTCTGGTTAGCCCGTAACTCTTTGCTCGCCCCGTGAGAGCGATTGCTCGTGATTGATCGGGGATTGACTGGTTGAAAGAGGAGACAGGGAGGAAAGTGTAGTGAGGTAAGAAAGTAGGTGCAGTGGGTCATTATTTAAGTTTGTGCCTCATCAGAAAATGAGCGAAACGCTGGGCAAGATTTACTGTTACGTCCCGTATTATTCTCTCATACATTCACTCGCTGTCAGAGGCTGAGATACCATCCTGTCAGGAAGAGACATTAAAAACAAAATGGTGTAAGTATATCTCCTTATGACAAGCACAATATGAAAGACACCTGCTCCAACAACAGCAGAGGGAAGAAAAGAGCATTTGCCTCCCCCCAAAGGGAGATCCTGTCTTTGTGTGATGTCCCTTCGGGGCTTACTAACTAGGTTATCATTGGCCAGTGATGAGCTGGGAGTGGAGATCAATGGGAAAGCATTTAGAAGACCCTAAGCATCTGTCCACAATAAAGCTCTTAGCATCAGGAGAGACAGGTGTGGTATTTGGGCCAAGGGCACCAACTGCACCATTTGATCAGGTGCTGCGTAACATCCTCACTCATGACTGTCAGAGATATAATCTGCTTGAACACAATAAAAATGATTGACATCTGTATATACGTATATCTATAGAGGGCGAGATAGAGATAGAAGAAAAGCCCATAATTTGATGAGATTGTCAGCTCTTTATTGATGTCACGGTTGGATTTTGGCCTCGAGATGCCTGCAGCGATAAGCACATGTCACAAGGCGATGATCAGACAGCGGGGGGAGGATTTGATCGCCACGCATTGTGTGCTGATTTTTGGCGTACAGCACCCTCAGGGCGAGTTGAACTGCTGTGGCTATTTGATGATGGATGTCACTCTGGCTAATGGTGGAGCGGCTCCTCTTTCATATGCTTAAGAATTTGGCCCAGAGGGACTCATTCCTGAAACATTCCATGGTGTCAGATTATCACCCTGAATTTAAAAGTAACCAAAACCATAATACTTTTATGATGCAGTTGTCTGCGAGTGGGCAGAGGAAGGAAATCAATCTGACTGACACCAGTTTCCAAGTTATGTTTAGCAGATAGTTAGGTATTATAAGCCGCTTCAAGTGCAGTGGAGCGTGGGTTTGTGCTCTCTGTAGAGCATTCAGGGGATTCTTTTAGGGAGATTTATGGGGGTGTCATGGGAAAGTTGCCTGGGTGGAGGCGAGTTGCTCCTCCTAATGGGCTGCGTGACCCTGGTCTCGTCAAGGTCAGCGTGATGCGGGGTAATTAACGACCGGCAGCAAAGCGCTTTGACTGGCTTTATCTCGGTCCCACTGCTATCGTTAAATGCCTTAAATCTTCAGAGGGTCCTGCTCGGATCCAGCTCAATACAAAGACTCGCTACGCACCTGTGTGCACGCCCCTCACACATCACTGCGCTAACACAGACACACTCAAGGTTGGCCAAGGACACTTTCTTCAGCTTGATCGATGAGCGCGTTATTTGTACGGGTGTTTCTGAATTTGCTGTGTCACAGTGTAACAAGAGGGTGTTTCAGGGCCATAATGGCTCGCCTGTGGGGAGAAATAAAACTTAACGAGCTGAATGTCTCAGCATTTGGAGCTGGACACAAACAAGAGCTCTCGGTGATGGGTGTTTTTCTAATGTCCCAACCTATAGACTCATCTTCTTCTTCCCCCCGTCCAACCAGAGACTGAATCTCCTTATAAGGGCTGAGAGAGTTAGGAGTGTTGAGCACTTTGGCAGCAAGCTAGTGACTGTTGGGCCTGATGTATGGCCTTGTTATTGCAAATAGAGAAGAGGGAAACGGCTGATTATTGATATCTGCTAAGTGTCCAGGATGAGTAATGTGGCTGTCCAATTGAGCAGCTGTTCACCAAGCTTTTGGCAGGTGGGAGAAATCAATAGCAAGATGCACCTTTCAGATGAGGATAACGAATGAGAGCGGAGCGCCGTAATGGAAAGATACCTGTCTTTGCTTTGGCCCGAGCCTCTCGCGTAGTTACGCAGACAGTCATGTGCATGGCATTGCTGATGAAAGCCAGTGTGGGAGCTGTGGGATTTTAAACAGACTACATGTTTGATCTGTGGTGTTTGTAATGGTGTTGAGGTTTGGAAAGAGTTGCAGCGGTTTTGCATACTGCCTGAAACCCAGAGTGTCAAACTTGGTTTTACTAAGGGCCACACTGGGAAATTAGAAATCACATCATAGACCGACAGACATAGTATACTGCAGTTTAATAACAAGAAAATCCATTTCACATTTAACCTTTGCATATTTAATGTAGTCCACAGGAAGCTGTCAGCCAATCAACAAAGCTGCAAATCCATCACAACTTTGGGTTGGTTTGATGAGTTCAACAAGTCTGAATGCTGGCATTGCTGCCTTAACTTTGATCTTGTATAGAAGTCTTACAAACATAACGAATATTAAATAATGATGCAAAAAAAACCCAAGGCCAAGTCACTCCATAATACGGCCTGCTCCTCAAAAAGTACGGCACACTTTTCGATGCAAGATAGGAAAATATATATTTTCTTCCATGTTAAATTACCAGTAAAATTACACAGTGCTTAAAAGTGTTTACAGTAATAGTCGTGGGCCATATTATAAAGTGTTTTACCTTCCTCGTACATCCTGGCCTTTTGCCATGAAATTTACCGCACATAAAAACTAAGCTTTTCCTTTCAGCCTCATCACTGTGAGATTTAGCTTGCTGTAACTGCATGCTTCTTTAGTTCAGTGACTTTTTAGGTCTTTGTTCAGTGTTTATGGCTCTATGTCTCGGCATAAATTCCTTCTTGGAAAACAGATATCTTGTGGGGCCTACTTTACACTCTGTAATCAAATGCTCTGGAGGGTGTCTCCCTCCAGCATCAGCTTTTTGGTCTTTTTGGTGACATTCTGGGTTAACAGGCATGTTAACTTGCAGGTATCTTTGAAGTGTGCCTGTCATTTTCATGCGTGAGACCTATGTCACTGTGTGCTGACATCTAGACAGGCAAACTTTACAGAGAACCCTAAATTGAAGGGCTGGCTGGAAGGAAAATTTTAAAAGGCTGAATTTGGCCCACAGGCCTCGAGTTTGACACGTGCCTAAACCCAAACACTGTCTGAAGTGCAGCATCGGGGTTCAGCTTATAGGTTAGTTTCATAGTAAAAGAGAAGCCTGGGATGCAAAATGAAGCCAGAGCCCTTTAAAGCTTTTTTTCTAGCCAACACAATTAAAGCTACCACCTATGTGATGTGACCAACCAGCCAGTTATATTACAAGGCAGATGGAGACTCTACGTAGGCAATGCTAATGAGGGCATTTTCTGTGCAGCTTTAAAAAGTCACAAAACTCACAATTAAAGTCCATTGATGTGGATATTGTAGGAAAATAATCAACACAGCCAACAGGTCATGGCACTAACAACTGATTTCAAGCTAATGTTTTGGTTATTAATTGCTCATTGACGTCCACACATCGTCCTGACACTACAACATGCAGTGCAGGAAGACAGTGCGGGACACAAGCGTCCGATATTTGCTCAGATGATTTAGGAGCAGACGGACCTATTAATGTCAAACCGATTCACCCCGCAGGTCTCTTTGGAAGTCATTCATTAGTTTATCTGTCCTGGCGTGTCATGAGTTCATATATCCATTTGTGCACCTTGAGAGGTTTTTACTCTTTGCTATGTTGTAACTATCACGACATTAAACGATGAGCGTAAACGGTTATGCATTATAGGCTGTTAATTGGGCTTAACGGGTTGTTGTTTATGCTTTAATTTATTATGTAACCTGTGAAAATGTACAAGCTTAGATTAATTACATAGAAATGTCTCCTGCTTTGCTAACATCATTGCAAATGATTGTGCGTCTTATTTATAACCTCTGGTTTACTGGCGTGGAAATGCAAGCACAAATGTGTACTTAACTATGCTCTTGTATCTGTGCAACATGCAAGTCACATAGCTGTTATTACTTTTATAATCAGCTATAATTAATTTGGTTTAAGTGCCTCTCTGTTATAGCCGATTCCTTCTTATCTGGCACTGACCCCACGGAGGTTACAACCCTATTAAACTCCTCAGAATCGAATCAGCCAGTGTAACTTTTTCTCATATTGTTATCCCGTCTCCAGCACCCTCATATAGAAAAAGACAGCTCTCACCACTCTTGATGCGCTCCCTGCAGGCATGAAGCCCATTCGCGTTTCACTTTTTCATCAGCTTGCATCATTACATGTCATATATCATCCACTGATTCATCAAAGAGCAGAGGCCATGCAGGCCTCTTCTTACAACATTTTCCTAAAAATCGTGTTTGTAATTGTTTGTGTGAAGAACATTTATGAGCTACTTCTTTATTTTGACCGTCTGCGGGTGCACCTGACTCTCTCGCAGCCCTATTCCCTCCCCTTTCTCTCCATGTTGGTCCCTCTGGTCGCTCGTCTCTCCCCTCCGCTGCTGTGCAAATGGATTACTCTTGTAGCTCCAAGTCTGAGGGGAGGGCAGAGTGGCGTTCTTATGTCACGACACGAGTGAAATAAGCATATGAATGTGTAGCTACATTTGTGAGCTGTTATGAAAGTAAAACAAAACCAACAAATTAATAAAAAGAGATGTTTAAATATGAGATTGTATGAGTAAGAACTGGGAATGCAAAGAAATGACATGAAAGACAATTTTGCTGTAAGAGCAAGCAATATTTGCATCTATTCATGCTCCTGCGTTATGAACGATGAGAATGAGAAGAATGAAGCCCATGTAACCTCTGTGATATAAGATGAAGTCCGTGATCTGGACATTTTCTGCCCTCTATCTTTCTTCACATAGAGTCCTAAAATAGAGTCATAACCATTAATAAACCATGTACCTGCTGTGCATCCCAGCTTTTTTCCAGTATCCCTGCAGGGAAGAGAGGTGGGGACAGCGTTCACGTGAACAGAACAGGATCTGCATAAGTCACTAGCATGTCAGCCAGTGCTCACAGGCTCCCTACATTATTGAAAATGTTTTAATGGTCAGTTCACATCAAATATTTACTCTCATCTTGTCATTTACTGTAAATATTCCAGAGTTATTTCCGACTCCACATTTTCCCCTTTCAACCTCCTCCTGCCCTCCTTTTTCATCCCCCCCCCTCCCCCCTCAACCCTCTGTCTTGCTCTCACTTTCCCTGTTGACTGAGCAGCAGCGTCACTGACAGGCATTTAAGTGGTTGCCGGGGCAACACCATGACGACAGTGATGGAATTCATTTGGCATGGGGATCACATGAATGGAGAAGTTTAAACCTGATGAACTTTATGTCTGCTGGCTGTGTAAAGATGGGGGAAGAAGACCAGTCCTCCTCCAAACAAACTCACACAGATCTCCATCACGAAACCTCCAAGCGAAGGTTGACTGATGGTCGGCCAACGAGTCACAGAGTCAGCATTTTATCTTTTAAACTTTCTGTGGCTTTTCACTGCAGGAAGGTCTGCTTTAAGCGACCCAAACACCAAACGGTAATCAGCACTCTTTGGACTGTGGGAGGAAGCCGGAGTACCTGGGGAGAACCCACGCAAACAAGGGGACAACATGCAAACTTCAGGACCTTCTTGCTGTGCGGCAACAGTGCTAACCACCGTGCAGCCCAGACATAAATTGTGATTTAGGATTTTCTGTCATGAAGGTATCGGACTGAAGTATGAAAGACGTGATGAATGCAAAGAGACACTGAATGGGACAGATACAGTGTTTTGTTCTTGTTAAACAAACTAATAAAAATAAATAAATACATAAAGCTGTGGACTATATCTACACTGGAGACACTCACCACTCATACGGCCACCCTCCCTACTCTCCTGCAGCCGACAACAGATGAGGAATCACGGGAGGTTAGAGTGGGCGGGAACTGTGATATGATATCATATCCATTATGGCCGCCACAGGCTCCAGCTGCCACCAGCTGTTGTACATTAAGTAAAGTGCAGCAGGCAGATTTGGCTGAGCCTGTTATGGGATAACTCAATAACATTACTGTGTTAGTGGCTGCCTTTAGCTCTTTATTTCATAATGCATTGTGGTTTTACAGCGCAGCCCGCCATTTCACTCTCAGGCACTGTCACAAACTTCTAAGCTGATTAACGCGCCCCGCGCTAAGTCTATAGCTCATTATGACTGGCCTCTGCGCATCAGTCAAGTCTTACCACACCTCTGAAAACAGTACTGACAGTATACTATTGTAGACATGGAAGTCCTGCATCTGATCAAGCAGGGCCAAAAATCGGGACTCCTTTTTAATACATTCACGAAAGTAGGTTTAACTGCCACACAGCATGCCTGCAATAATCAGAGCTGCCACAAGTGCCACAAAAGTGCGCCTCGGCAAGTCGATGGAGTTCACAGAATGTTTCCTGGGCTCCAGAGAAAGAGGGTTTTAAAAGTCAGCAGTTTATACAATGTCTGGCTTCTTTTATAAACCACTGGAAGCATCCAGAATGGAAAACTATGGAAAAATTATGTAATGCATGGTATAACCCAAAAGTAATTTCTACCCACTCTAAAACCCAACAGGGAAGCATCAGCCAAGCATGTTACTACTAATGTAACAGTGAAGCTTACTATGGGGCAAAGTTACTAAACTTTAAATATTTTTTTTTTTATAAATAAATTGACTGGTGACTGTATAAATGCATGTTTTATGTCCTGGAAACCCTTGAGTTGCAGTTATGGCTGTCTCGTCATTCATTTAAATAAGGCCTTGGTTTTGTGTTCGGCCAGGGGCGTTACAAAAGTGGCTGCTAAGTGGTAAAACTGCCTGTGAGGATTGCTTTTTCTAGAAATGCCAACATCTTTCCATCCTCTGCTGGTTTGTTCTTGGTCTGGGTTTGCGCTTGATGAGCGTGAGCAAGAAAGGGTGTGCAGTAAGTTACACGGCCTTCTGACAGTAATTGTTTAGGATGGAGGTGGCAGCTGCAGGAGAGCTCAGGGGCAGAAAAAGGTGATAGTTTGACCCTCTTCCCCCCTCCCCCCCTCTGAGCTCTGCTGAAGCTGTGTCAACAATAATGGAGATAAATTGGAAACAGCATCTTTTTCTCTGCATTTTGGCCTCCATACAGAGAAAACAGACCTCCACCACCACCAAATACACAGCCTCTCAGAAACATTCACCGCAGTGAATGCATTAAAACCCCCCCACTGTACACAAGGAATCCTTAACTTCTTAAAAATACTTACTTATATTCTGAAACCATCACAGACATTGCTGTATCTGTCTGCATAGCAATCAAGCTGACTTGCAAACTTTGTGTCCTCTCGAGCCCTCACTTAATAAATCCAACCAGGCTTCTCTTAATGCGTGCTAATACACTCAGATTTTTGTCTAAGAGCCCCACATGTAGATGAAACTAAATCAGTCCCTCACAGCCACAAGAATGACACAACGTTACATATTTGATATTAATTTGACTTATTCTGTCAAATTCAAATTATTAGGGCTAATAGCATCAACATTCCACATTTGAGCTAATTTTCCCTTTAATTTTATGTCTAAAATGTGCAGGATAAGTTAGTTTTAGTCAGTTTATGCTTGTATGTTATGTAATTATAGATGTATTTCCAGTAGTCTGTTGTGAAAGCACCCATAGCCTTAGCTTATGAAGGTTTGAAACTTTGATACAGACACGCACTGAAGAAGAAATATGCTGTATTTAATTTCAACTTCTTATAAGACTGAATGGAGTTTACAGTTTGTTTTTATCATCACTGGATGTTCTTTTATACCTTCTATTCATTGCAGAGACTTCTATCCGTTATTTGAGATGCTGTTTTTTGTGCTAATCGTCTTTGGGTATCACTAAGGATGCGTGCATAGATGGGCACATGTCCTATTGAACCACAGCTAAGTAGATGTTCAGCCAACAAAAAACAGGGGCATCTGGTTACCCTACACACAAACAGAGTTAGTGTGCTTAAGATGTGATTTCACTACTGAAAGGACTGCATTCAGATGAGTGTGCTGCGTGGATAGAGCGTGAAGGAGGCAGGAGGCATGGTGACTGCCTGACTGAATCAGTGCTAGTGTCACGTGAGGCTGGCAGGTTAAACAACTTTTAATGGGCAGTCACATGATGTAAGCCTGACCCATGACCCTGTTTGTTGGTCAGACCCAGTTTATGACTAGGAGCTTTCCTTTCAGATATAAACATATATTTTATATATGTTTAACATATATACAGATACATTCTGTATTCCCCGCTTGAATCATTGTTTGCTGTAACTCACCTAGAAGCTTTTCAGGTGCAGTTTATGTTTTATCATATGTTTCAATTTAACTAGAACTAATTGCAGTTTCCATCCAGCGTGTGTAAAGGGAGCTTGGAGTGAGACAGGAGCAGTTTTTGAATTGTACTCTGTTTGTTGCTTTCCCTCTTCTGTGAGTGTCTGCAGCGTCCTCAATGGTTTCCACCTGTGTCAGATTACCTTTTTCATCTGCGTGTGTCGGTCTCTAATTTCTCATGCTTCTCTCGCTCCGTGTTTGGATTTTTATTTTGTTTAACTTTCCCCCCCCCCGTTTTGACATTGATTTATTCATTAAGTTCTTCCTGCCTGCAGGAAATGCTGTTCAGCGTTTAGGTCTCTTTTCCAGCACCCCCCTAACTCCAACCTATCCATTTTATTAATTGCTTATCATTGTCATAATTACAACTACTGAGATAATTTTCCTTTGAAAAACAATATAGAGTAGAAAATATAATCACTGAAACTGCTTGTGCTAAATATAGATGCAAAATTCTGATAAATAGACTCCCCCTCTTTCTCGAAGTGGTTTAGTCCGCTGCCCGCCCTATCCTAGTTACTTCACTCTGGAAATGACTGTAAAACTCTACCACATAATAAAATATGGTAGTAATACAAAATAATACATGTCTGTCTCGTAAAAATATGGTAAACATCTCGCCCAGCGCGAGTTCATGTAGGGTTGAGGTCCGTCTGTAGTTAAAAAGCTGAAATTTTTCACACAGTTTCCTGTTTCCTTTGCACTCCCCTCGCCAAACAGCTCTTGATCTCCCGCTGTGCCACCCCATTTAGAAAATCCTTAGAACACACCTGTTGAAGATTTGGAAGCAGGGCTTCATCTCATAGGGCTTGCATGCTGGTTGTTACCCATTATTGCCATCTACTCAGAAGAAGAGCTCCTTCTGTTAACTCTCACCACCTCCCTCCACTCTGTATCAGACAGCCTTTACCTGCCCTTTGCTGCCAACCATTACACGATGCCTATCTTTGCTTTGAGATCACAAAAGCTTCTTCAGGTACCTAAAAATTTCACCCTTGGATGATTCCATCTCCACTTTTGATTGCATACCGTCTGGTTCAGCCACCTGGCTAAATACCTCTGCCTCGTTAATGGCTGAATGCTTGTTAGTCTGCCTCGCTGTCTGTTTCTAGACTCAATAGGAGGGTATAAATACCGTCTCCAGGCTTCCTCCAAGTATCTTTCTTTCCTTTTCCCTCATCCTGTTCTTCACATCCTCCCCTAAACTCGATTCTTTTTTTTTGTCTGCCTTCCTTCCTTTCGGGTCTCTTTTTATGCAGGGGGTTGTACAAAGGATAACAAACATGCTATATATATTACATGGCATGTTTTTGTGTATGTGCATCCTCAGAGGCTGCACAGAATGACATTTGTATGGCTCGCACGAGTGTAGCATGGTGTAGCACTCATGTGTGGATGACATTAGTGGTTACGGTGGGTCGTGGACAGTGAGGGTTTCACAATGATAAAGCCACTATAGGAACAAGTAAAGAGAGGAGAGTGTGTGGCTCACATGTGGGCCTGGGGGCCACAATCCCTCCATGGGGGTGGAGTGGTTCTAGGGGTTGGGCCAGAATCTGCTTAGGCCGTTAGAGCAATCTGGGTCACTCGGAGGCTGGAAGAGAGAGAGGGTGAGCCTTCAACTGAATGACCTCATTGCTCCTGCATTATCATTATTTTCCCAGTCAGTCACTACGCTGACACACAGGGAGACTATGCACCAGGAAGTACATCCTATTCCCCCGCGACGCACACACACTAACACTAACCCAAGGGAGAGGAAGTGTAGTTATGACAGCCCTGAACAGAGAGGTCAGAGGTTACCATTACAAATGGCTCACTCTCACGTTCAACAGGCAAACTAATCGCATTCTCCATTACACACAGAAATATGTGACCCCAAAACTCTCTCTGCTTCCATGCTACAAGATCAAACATCTCATGGGGTGGAATTTCATTTGTGCAGCGAAGAGGGCCCCATTTTCTCACCATGTAAGTGTTTCCACTCTGCTCTCTCTTTGCTCTGTATCAGCAAAACCCCACAGCCATCGGCGGAGAAGAAAAGGAACGTGCTATATAATCTAAAGCATGTCAGCTTTTTGCTACCTCCATTTTTTCTCCGAGTCCATCTCTCCCTTCAGAGCCCGGAGCTCCTGCCAATGGCTGTTAGAGGAATCTGATTTGTGTTGATTACATTAACATTCTCCAGATGTTCATAGTCTGAGATCTGACGCTTCTGTCGCACAACTCATCTTGGAGAGCAAAGAGATGCAGGGCTACATCGTGTCAGCGCTGTGAGGGAATGCTGTATGTCAACAGAGTGTGAGTAGACATATGAGATTAACTTGGAGTGTGTTCAAAGGAAATGAGGTGTGAGATTTAAGGAGAAATATAGCTGCAGTGGACGAGAAGGAAAAGACAGAAGGAATCTGGATACAAGTGAGGCAGAAAGTAAATGAACCTTATAAAAAAAGGATATCAAGCTGAACAGAAATGGTGAAGTGAAACTTTGATTGAAGGAAATGTGAGTCTGCACAGAAGAACAGCAGAAGAGTTTCAGTTACAGCGGAAATTCATTTTCCTGATTTCTGTCCTCTGCATCTGTTTGATCTGGCCTTTACAGGGGTTTGGTGTTTTTGGTACTTGCTGGATGGCCACAGGAAGTGGTCACCCCCCCTTCCCCTGTCCCCTGGGGCATCAGAAGGAAACACGATCCCCTTAATATGGTCTGACATCGTCCTCCACTGAGTGCTGGTCCTGAGCATTCGGCAGGGGAGCTCAAGTCAGCACTGGAAACAAAGATAAAATTTAAGAGTTAAAGCTGCCAAATACGACTGATAGCTGCAAGATCAGCAGTTTAGTATACTGCATGGTTAAAAAAAAAACCCTTATAAATAGATAGAAACGTTAAACCATCCTGACCTGAAATAGATTTGCTTTAAATGTGTTTGCGTAATATTCATTCTAGTGTGGGAAGTGCTGTATTTACAGATTTTAGGAAGGTGTTCAGAATAAACTTTGCATTCTCATTTGCAAATTTCATGATGTTTATTCCAGGAGCTGTTAAAACATTTCACTCAAAATCACTCTCTCATGGTGGCACTGAAGATCATTTAAAGACACCAGTCATCATCTGATAAAACACTAAATCTGGCTAAAATCTTATGCCAGTCCATCGTTTAGCTACAGAGATGTTGCAGAATTAATAAAAACCTTGAGATGCTATTAGAGAAAAGGTTCACCAGATACAATTAATATTATTCTCTGAGGGGAAAGAAGTCATGTACAGAATTTCACGGCTCCCCAGTAGCAGCGGAGATACCTCTGGAGAACAGAGCATGTATAAAAAATGAACACAGCCACTTTGATATCACCAGCTGGTTTTATATTCCACATTTTCAAGCACAAAATGTGTAACAGACTAATTAAGAAATTCACCCACCAAAACTTAGTCGCCATATTATCTGTCAGATAATAACATTAAACAGGCCAGAAAAAGCACCAACAGCATTGGTGGTCCAGTTTAGTTCAGAGGAGGTTAAAGCAGCCTGTTCAGATAAATGTCAATCTTATAGATTTCTTATAGATTTCTTATGAAGTGGAAGGTATCCACAGGTTTTAGCAGGCTTTGAATGTTGTAAAGTTGGCCGGCCACAAGTGTCCACTGAAGGAACTGCAGTTGTTTGAACCGCAGAGGCTTCAATTGTTGGAGTTGTTGCTGCTTGTTCTGAACCAAAGCCAGTGTTGGCACACTAAGAGCACTGCTCCTACGTAAGGAGGAGATAATACTGACCACTCCACATAATCTTAATAAAACCACGTTTACTGTTTTCTTGGACAGAGTTGCAGGCGAGAATGAAGATGTTCAGATCGGGTTGGCTAGCTCGATTTAATAACTATTGCAGATAATAGTCCAGTGAGTTTACTGTTGGCTTGCAGTGGATCATGTGGAAAATATCCTGACTAGGAAAAGCAAAGGTTTATGAGAAAATTGCTAGTTTCCTCTTTTTCTAAAATCTCTGCAGGGGCAGTATAAAAAAAAGGAGAATAACTATGGTTGGCAGACAATTCACTGCATAGTCCAATGACTGCATGCATCACAGTCACTGCTGCAGCATGAAGCAATGCTAAATGTGTTCTAAGCAAGAAGCTAAATTTAGATTTAGATACGGATGCATTATGTATATCGGAAAATCAACAGATGTTCTTTAAAAGGAACTTTTAATTTAGATGTGACACTGATGGAAATGTTTATTCTTCCATTACTGAGTTGGTGGTTTCACTTTTCATCACATGCAAGTGGAAAATAAATTGTCAGGTTGCAGTGCGACATTACATGCACCGTCCTTAATGACGTTTGGCATCTGTATAAAATGAGGGGCAGACCACTGTTTTAGAAGCTCAGCCTCTTTTACATGTTCAGATCAGAGGTTTAGTCTCCCGAAAAGGTGGCACTGACAGTCACAGTCCGTCATTTGTTCCGTATGCTGCAGAATGTTTTCTTGCCTGTGATTCATGATGTAAAATGGAAATCACTGAGAAAGAAATTGGTAACAAACTGAATGCATAGCTGGGAGATGATACCAGCACAGCTAGAATATGATAGGATACACCGAAGCCCAGAATTATTTTCATACTCGTCAGTATTTTGGAAGATACTGATTTAAATACGATTTTTTGGGGGCCATTGGGATTTTGAGCAGCTTATGTAATAGTGTGAGGAAACAGTTACGAACACATAGATGTATACAGGTTTCTGTGGAGTCCTGTGAGCTTTAGCTTAAACTGTTTTACTCCCCCTGTGCACAGAGAATCATAAAGAATGTCTTCACTATCCGAATCCCAGCGTTCCTGCAGCGTCGTCTCGTGATGGAGGAAGACGAGCAGAATCTCTATCAGCTGTTTGTAAACATGCAAAATCCGAGGAATCTGAGCTATGAGCGCTGTGAGCGAGGTGCTGTTTAAACATGCACGCAAAACTCGCACAGACACACCACACCACGTGAACGCACTGATAACACTGCAGCGCAAACAATCCGACACTTTTTCTGGGTGCCACTTTTCATAGAGGGCATGTGCGTGCCTGACTGCATTCTTCCTCGGGTTTGTGTCAGAATGAGGGTCATTTGTGGCACTTCCTCGCTAGGAATGGAAATCTGTAATCTTCACTTACTCGGTAAGGATTTTCTTTCACAACAAAGAGGAGCAACCGTGTAGTAATTACGCTGTCCATCTGTAAGTGCATTCTTTCTTTCTTTGGTTTTGCTGTAGATGACCCCTGAATGAAACACTCACAGTTGGTAAACAGTGGAAAGTGTTCTCCTTTAACAACTCTGAAATCCTACATCCTACTCTTAATCCCATCAGTGTGCAAAACAATCACCTTCATCATTTATTAGTGAGTGTCCTACACCAAAGAAGAAGAAAGTGATAGACAGACCTCGAATCAGTCGGTGAGTTTGCAAGCTTGTGGTTTCTTCTACAGGTCATTTGGTTGCTTTTCGTACAGAGTGAAACTAGAACAAACTGCAATGAGACCCTTTAGAGGAGGAGCTCTCAGTGCAGTTATTTTGGTCCATACCCAAGTGCGATCGCGGTGTTCACACCTGCGCGGTGAACTGCACCAAGTTCAGTTTAAACGCACCAATCGTCGTAGGTGTGAAAACTCCCATTGAGTCAAGCCGGGATATGGATCCAGGAATTAGTGGAAGGGTTTTTTTTTGACATTTGGTGTCATGTCTACATATACGGATCAAATATAAAAACATCATATACATATCGAATATTTCAAATTTCAAACTGAAAGAAAAGATCTGAGATGTTTTTGGTCTGAGATGGTGAGAATACACCTTTCCAGCAAGTTAAAACTAAGCTTGGCTTTTCTTCAGCAGGTCCTGAGAATCCTCTGGGTTCATTAAAAGTGGACCAAGAATAATCAGCGTTCGTTCAGACAGGTTACAGAGACAAGCTCAGCCCAAGGTTCCAGTTAGTGATTATAATCTTCTGTTAAACAGTTTCACCTAATCGTCACTCCAGTCAGTCACCTTTCTGGTCTTTTTGTCATTGCTGAACTTCAGCTAATCCTCTGCTTCCCGTTTACAACTTTCTGTTTATCTTCTGATATCCTGCTTCACCCAGAGTTCAGTTTGACAAACTGTTATCAAGTTATGAGGAAAATAATAAAGCTCTAAACCATTTACAACCAAAGATTAGATGAGAGAGCACAATAACATTGTTTATTGTTCTGTTAAAGAAGTTGTCCCGATTTTTATTAGGTTCTCGGGAACACCCCCCTGCGTTCATTTTTGATTTATTTAATTTAAGAGAACATGGAGCTCACACAGTCACTAGGGAACCGAGGCAATTTTTTCCCCTCAGTCTTTGCCAAACACAATGGCTGCAGCTGGAGACATGCAAGTAAAGTTTGAGGCTGGTTCTGACTAAGCAAGGTAAAAGGCCTCAGCAGGATGTTTCAGCCATTGTAATTCAGTAATGTACTGTAATTCGTTATTATCAGGAAGTCCTAAAAACTCCCTGAAAAGCCTTCAATTAATTCAAAATGCTGCAGCCAGAGTACTGACAGGGACTAGAAAGAGAGAGCATATTTCTCCTGTATTGGCTTTCCTTCATTGGCTCCCTGTTAAATTGAGAATTGAATTCAAAATCCTGCTGCTCACATACAAGGTCTTAAATAATCAGGCCCCATCTTATCTTAATGACCTTGTAGTACCATATCACCCTATTAGAGCACTTCGCTCTCGTACTGCAGGCTTACTTGTTGTTCCTAG